>LGAG01002959.1:7820-23184 GCA_001278395.1 Lerema accius
AAAAAATAAAAAGATGTCTTGGTAATATTTGTGCAGGTGAAGTTGTGTTAAAGATATAAGTTATTGAGAGATTATTACTAACTTGTACAATATTCTTCAAACTTCCGTTCACACTCCAAAATCTGCTTCTTAAAATATGAGGCATCTCGGAGTTTCTTGATACAAAAATCACATATAGCGTAACTTGCTTCAAAGGTAGGTGCGTTAATCTGGAAGAAAGGTGAGAAAATAACAGAACTAGAACCATAACAAATGTTTACATCTGTTGAGTTGTGTTGTGTGGAAATAACATACTATATTTGTGAACATTTACTACAAATTTAATCACTTCTTAAAACTCTTCAGTTACAAGGACAAACAAATTTGCTCAAATGGATTAGCTTGGAGATCTGTTCCCTACTATGACCTGGTAATGAGCTAAAGCCCATGGAGATGTTAATAAAGTCCAGTGGTAAATGATCATCGTTCTACAGCAAGCAACATACCGTAATATTAAGAATTTCCTTCAACATTGTGGCGTACACTTCGACGCCGTTGTTGTACGCGTACGGCAGCTGAAGACTCTTAAAACTTCCATCGCTGTGGCAACAGCGACAGAGGGTATACAAATTGAATATTTCTGTCATTTGGAATTATATTTCGTGACTTGTAAATGTAATTCAATTCATTGCACAAGTAAATCGCCACGCAGAGGATGGCAAAAGCTAACAAAAGTTCATAACAATCTTAATTCACAAAATTCAATATTTGCAAGCGACAAACAAATTACAACTCAAGTCAAAAACAGCCACAAAAACACAAAAAACAGCTGAGATTGCCACAGAGACAGTCACATAGACACAGATAGTTAAACTGTTTAATGGCCTTGGATATCGTTATTTTGGCCTTTCTGTTATAAATTCAATAGGCCAAACAGGTACTTACGATTATACACATTTATTCAAGATAATATTTCTTATATAGGTACACAAATAAAGCAAAAACCGAAGATAAATAGGTGAAAATTTTATATCGAATCTAAAATTAAATTGCTAAAGTAAAATTAATTAAAACAAAAAAATCTATAGGTACCTACCTAATTTTATACTTAATAGACTTATTTTGTTAGGAATTAAATTTTAATAATATAACATTGAAGACCGAAGTTAAATCAATCTTTCGTTACAACTTTTGAACCAAGAGTAGGTACGACACAATATTATTTTTATGAGTAAAAAATATTTCATCAAATGGATATTATATTTCCATAATTACGGGTTTTGTAAAGTACAGCCAAATAATTGTAACTCTTGACGCCCTCGAGTTAATAACAGGTTGCAGGTTATTGTGTTGCAACCTATCGTCGATATTCGTGTTGAAACTACTCGATATAATTTCTGCACGCTCGATTAATTAACGCTCCATAAAAAATCACAAAATATCAATAGGGTTTTGTAGTAATATATCACGTGTATTTTTTCGGAAAACGCAATATTTATACTTTATAAATATTTAAAAAAAACTTAGTAGGCACTAAAAATACACGTGATTTAGGAGGGAGGAGGGGCCTAGTCTAAAACTTCACCTGTATTACTAAGGGGAGGGCGGGTTAATAATGCAAAAAAACGTGATTAATGGACGGCCTACTAAGGTTTTACAGAAAACGCTGGCTCAATCTGTATTCCCAATTATCAATCATATCAAAAATGGCGATCTAACAAGATTGCATAACATTCGTTAAGCAATCAGCACCCGCAGACAGCAGTCTCTACTAGTTGTAATTATGTTAATCCTGCACAATATAGAGAAACATGTCTTCAAATAACTATGAAATTAATGCGTATCCTGTTTGGTTGTTCTTAGCAACGGGTTGATGCTTTTTGTACTAAGAGGCAGAGGTGACCATCTAGTTAGGTACATTAAAAATAACGAAATAAAGATTCAAACATTTTTCAAGAACAAAAATTTTCGCTTCAGCATAAAAATTTAATATTGAGTATCGAAATAAATTTTTTACCTCAACTATTTTATTTTCCGGTTTCACGCCCTTCAATTGTTTACATAATAGTTGAACTATTAACGGCACAAGCAGCTTATCTTGGCCACAGCGACTATTGGCAAATTTAGACAATTGGAAATCTACAATCAATTTAAAATTGAATAAAAATATAGTTTGAGGTCAATCACAGGCTTATGTAGTTAGTCTTTATTATAAAATAGAGGTTGGATCGCTTATTTTGTAGCTGTACATTATCATAATATTTTCATAATTATCATAAACAAAACGCTTTATTTTACAAATATAGGTAATATGTGTATTTATGTTACCTAGATTATTATGATTGATAACCATTATAGTCAGATGTTAGTGTTACTGTGACGGTGTTTGTATTTGTATTTTCAGGCAAAATATCGACTTCTAACTTCATAGATAAGTTACGACTTCAGTTCACACTATCTACTTACAGCCCAATCAATGTGTTTATAGAGGAACGAATTAATTATAATCGGGGAAATGGGTACATTACGCTAGCCACCTATAGGGCTGCTGTCACTTGTGTTTCATACTTTATTGTGTCGATTATAGATTATAAGTGACAGCCCTATATTTATAACTTGAATGGATGTGGCATGAATTGAACGTCGGAAAAGTGTAAAAGTGGAATACGTCAGCAGTGCTCGGTCAGTTTGTATCCGATTCGTGGGATTTGTTCATAGAAAATAGGACCTTTTTATAGTTTTCTCTTTTACTGAAGCACTGGTTTTCAGCTGACACGTTTTTTGTTGTTTCCCAGAAAAATATACGAAGATAAAATTGTAAGGACGTCCGATAATTAGGTAAAGGGCAACTTCACCGCATAATATTTACCTAATAAGTAAGCACTAGATTATGTTGTACACACCTCAGTACCTACTACGCTGGTAACTATATAGACTACTATGTAGAATTCATTGATGGTTCTGACGAAGGGGATGTCAGAGATGGTAATGACGGAGCAGGTAAAAAAGCAACAAAATAAACAGCAAAATCTATGACAAGTGCAACCGTCTTTAGTTTGTTTCCTTATGCAGCAAGAAATTAGCACACGCGTGAGATGGACTTCGTACGAACATGTAACTTGCACACGTCTTTCTAAATGAAAAGTCAATAATAATCTCTATTATCTAGTAATAAGACTCTTTTTGGATTTTCCGAAGATGAGTTTGTTATTTTAAACGAAATGTATAACTTACCGGCTGATCGGTAAACGTTAAAGCAATATAGACTTTAAAGCCATGGCTTTAATGGTTTTAGAATTGTTGACACGCTTTCCCGGTTAAATTGTGCGTTGGTTATACACTAATTCAGCGCAAGATTGGAAAGTGGTCAAGCCAGTCAGTGGAGCGACGTAGAACGAACCGTACGCTCTGCGGCCGAACCGCGATTTATAAAAAAAAATAACTGGCACTTTTTTAAAAAAGAAAACTAGTGGCGGGAACTTTGTCAGCTGTCAAAATCCAACCAAAATAAATTTTGTGCTTTAAAAATAACTTAAATTATGTGTTGTGCTACTTTGTGACGTTGGTATTGCATAAAACCATAAATTTTTGAAAATTAACTCTGAATTGCGGTCATTTCTTGAGGTGAGTAGCCATTTCATTTTAAGTATTTTTCCGTCCGCACCAATTACGAGTTATACAGCTTTATTTTTTAATTGAACAAGAACGCGATGCCAATATTATATGATCGTAGTTTGCCAATTTGCTTACCCGATTCTTTCTACTTATTAAGAAATTCCTTATTCCAATCTGTAATACCTACCTTCTTAGCTAATTATTTCTTGAATAACACGCATGCTTAATGAAATTGTAAATCAACTTGTGTTTATGTGAACCATTGAGCTAGATAGTTGTTGACTTATTTGAAGAATTAATAGGTAGGTTAGGTACCTTTCATTTTCATAAAAGAAAACTTTTTCATGTTGACCGCAAAAGCATAACAAAAATGTGATGTTCCGTTTTGAAGTACGATTACAGTACAGTAAGAGATCAGTTATTTTGAGCAACAAGGAAGTAAAGCAATTTATTCTTTACGTATCTACAGTTTACGTAAGAATTGAATGAGTGTACTATTGACGAAATCACACATACCTTTGAGATCATGAAGTCATCCGAGTTGTATTACGATTACGAAAGTAAGAGGTGATTGATTTCATGATTTATTATTTTATCGAAATTGGCATGAACGAATGTGAATGAGACAGTGAGACTTCGCGATCACCAGTGATCCGAGTTCAAATCCGTGAAAAGTCTTCGTCGGTCTGGAACTGAACCTGCTAACTGTTGCTTAGAAGACAGAAGCATTCTCCGTCTATGAGAAAAGAATAAGTTAATGAACCTGAACCGTATGCCTCTGTATAAGTGACATCGGCGCCAAAGACCCTAGTCTCGCAGAAATTTCTTGTAAAATCTTCGTTAAATCATATTTATCAGTGCTTACGACTTACAACCATTTCGTCTGTACGGTGGTACTCGTGTTCACTCATGATAAGTAATAATAAGTTAATATTTTACATCCAATAAAGAAACTAAATACCACCACCTAGTGGATGTTACGGTCATATTTAACTATACTAGGTCCATATTAAATTGATCACAAAATTTTATTCAAATCCATCCAGCCGTTCAGAAGGGGTTCAATTACAAAGACACGTATGCTAGTTTTTACTGTAAAGTTATTTACTAGTTATCAGCCCAGATATTGATCTATGATATTCGAGAATCTCAGTCTGATCTCGCAGTCGCGAAATTAGTAGGTGTGGCCGTGGAAGATCCCCAATAGATCGGAACAAATTAAGCACAATAATAAAATGTCACATAACATCAACTTTTGTACTTAATTAGTTTAGCTACATTAACTTTTTATGACTGTTTTTTGTTTCGTAAGGTCGTTTTCCGTTATTTGGTCATAAGGCCGAATTAATTCACGAGTCGACCTTACTATATTTTAGGCAATTTTTTATTGCAATATTCCGAATCGAATGCTTATCGAGAATAGGTTTTAACCTGTTAATGTGTTATAATTTATAAACTGCTCTTTAGTAGAAATTTTTATTTATTTAAGTATATATTTTTTACTGCCTTGCTCAGTCCAAGTATAATCATTGCATTTTTTGGTTCCAAACCTGAGCGTATTATTATTAGGTCATGATTATCATTAAAAATAAAACAGTTCAAAAAACTATTGCCATTGGTCGGCAAAGTAGGTAGGTACGGCTCCGGAGCCGCATGGTGGCTCTTGGGCTGCTTAGATGCGGTTTTGGCACGAATATCCACAAAAAGCACAATAACATTTTAATTTAAAAAATGTACAAAATTTAGTTTTATTTTGTGTACTAAAAGTTTAGTATAAACATTTTTTTAATATTCATATTTGGCTCTGGGTAAATAAGTTTGTCGACCACTGATTTGAAACAATATGCAAAACATGAACTTCTTATTGTAACAATTTTTTTTTTACTTAAAAATTACGTTAACAAAAAAATCAAGGGATAAAAATTTCTTTTTATTATTATGTTTTATAGCAGAGCGTGGTTTCGATCCACGGACCTCTGGGTTATGGGCCCAGCACGCTTCCACTGCGCCACTCTGCTTGTATTGATTTCGACGAAATAGCAATATAGTAAGGTGGGGTAAGACTAACATACGGGGCAAGACTGTCTATTATCTCGATACGTATAGCTTAAATACGAAATTCTTCCAGTCTGTAAGATAGTACAAACGTAAATGTTCTCGGCTAAAACACACACATGTCGTTTCTTCAAGTGCATATCGAGATAATAGACAGTGTTAGTCTTGCCCCGTGTGTTAGTCTTATCCCACCTTTACTTATTTTCTTCTACTAGATGCTATCGTCCATTTTTTTAACTTCTCCTTTTTAGCATGCAGTTTTAAGTAAACCTTATAACGGAAATCACATATTTTCATGTTATTTACTCTTTTCCAGTATTGTTTAAGTGATTTCATGACTTCAATTTTAAATGTAGGCACTTAAATATTTGTAAAAACTGCATGGAAAATGAATGTTTTAGGTTTAAAAATATAAACTCAAAAAAATGGATTATTAAATGTTTTGCTTTAAAGTCTGAAAGTTCGATGTTTATTATCGTTTTCGAAATTTGTTAATTAATTGATATTAGAAATTATGTAAAAGTGATGCTTCACTTTTATAATGCTATTATAATATCAGTTTTAAATGGAAACTGTATTGAAAATATCTAATAGCTCTGTATAATTTACTTACTAGCAATCGCCCGCGGCTCCGTCCGCTTAATTTTGCCGTTTTCGCAATATTTTTTATTGCTGCTCCTCTCCTATTCATCTTAGCGTGATGTTATAATAGCGTATAACCCTTTCTCGGTAAATGGACTATCTTACACTAAAATAATTTTTCTAATTGGTCCAGTGGATCCCGAGATTAGCGCGTTCAAACTCTTTAGCTTTATATTAATAGTATATGTACATTATATCTACCTATCTATTAAGCAATACTGGTGTTTGTTTCCCCAACGAAAACGATATTTATATTAAATCAATAAAACATAAAATTATGAACTACTTTTAACCGAGAAGGTTTTGATACAGAATCAGCTTGGATCAGGATATTTTTTCTAGCTAATGATTTTATTAATAACTAACATATTGCTTCATTTGATTCATGTTGAGGGTATTGTAAAAAATATATGAATATCCGCCATAGTGTGGCGAAGGTATTCGTAAATTTTACAAATATTAAACTAACCATGCCAAAGTAATTGTGTTGTCATCGGAAAGGTGTATTGTATACCCATATTAATAACTTCATAAGAACCGATTAGTGATTAGATTTGACTGACACATAGCATACAGTAAGTACAAGGAAGTTAAATGTAATAAAAACATACCTACTAATTTCCGCGGTCCCTTTACTAAACAATTAACAACTAGGTTGTAATATTCTGGTTAACACTATCACTAACAGGAGCTAGTTACTAACCAACTAACGGTCATCATCCTAGTCGAGGTTTGTCACGATATTCACGGGCGGCAGGGGATGGTGGCACTACAAGATCGTATAATGCTCTTCTTATTATTCCTATTCCTATTAATATTATAAATGTGAAAGTTTGTGTGGATGTTTGTATGTTTGTACGTCCTTCACGCTCTAATCGTTGAACGGATTAAACTGAAACTTGGCACACAGATAGTCTGCATCCAGAAATAGGAGACATAGGATAGATTGTGTCCCGATTATAGGTTAAAAATTAAATTATGCGTAAAGTCTAATGGCTAGATGGCGGCTCTTTTGATCATAGCTCATAATGACTCTTAAATAAACTAAATTAAACGCCGTCGTTATTAGAACATGTTGTCCTTGTACAAAGGTTGATATATTTTTTATAACGTTATAAAAATGAAGCAGAGTTTTGAACATTATTAGCTAATTAATCCTTATGAACGACCACGTTAATAAATCATGGTCTTGAACCTAAAACTTTATGTAATGTAGGCATCTAGGTACGTACTAGACTAGGTTCTTTTAAAATTTAAAAAAAAATATGCGCCTTTATTTTGTACCTACTACGGTGTGCTAATTCTGTTACTAGTAGGTATTAATGTTTTTTGTTTGTTATGTTTTAAAGTTTAATATTCTGTTTGTTTTTGTTTACTAAGAACCTGCTAAATCTTTTATTATTTAAGAAACGGACTTGCGACTTTTAGTCGTTGGTCAAAAAGGACCACTCGGAAAACGGACCGCGGGTAATGTCGGCATTGCTTATTAGGTTTAGATTTAAAGAGACTTTATTTTCAGAAGATAACATACAATAATTACTTATTGAGAAATTGTTTCAACATTAGCACAATTTTTTCAAAACAAAGTTACAATGAGAATACATTTTTATAAAAGTTCGTATTTTAACAATTTTTGCTAATCCGCATGCCGCTACATAGCAGGCTGGATGATATAGTATATACATATTTTGTTTATAACATTCATTAACTGAGTATTTTGGTCAGCCCATATTTGCAAGTCCAACCTTAATCCTCCAGTGACCTCCGCTTCCATTCCGATTGCCGTAATTGTTCTAAAATATACATAAAAACAATATTGATCTCACAATATCTGAATACTAGAGGCCAACTGCAACGTTTGTACTTGTATGTTTATTCTCCGACGGGGTCAGATGGGTAATGTTTTTGGAACGGTATTTGCAATTATGGCCATTTCTTTGGCTCTACAACCCAAACGGCTTGACAGATTTTATTTTCAAAGTTGTGAGGTTTCATTGCATTCGTCTCCAATGTGGAAGTGACTTAAGCATTTTTTTTTTATGACGGTGCTTCTAATGCCTTAAAATATTTATTTTGCTGCAGGGTTCTTTATTTTTCTATTAATTTTATTACTTGTTTAAGTTTTAAAAGCACGTTTTCGAAGTAATAGGTAAGATTGATACGGTAAACTATCTACTACTAAGATAAATTATGTACGCAACCAACGGACAGACACTTACTTTTAAATATCTAGGTATGTAACAATATGGTTGAATAATATAAATTTAATTAAGATTAGATTCGCTAAAAGTGTCCGTAAATAACATAGGTATGGTTTTTGCTGTTATAAAATGTTAATTAGTGAATTCTAACAATTTAATTTTTTGCTAACCCAAATCATATTTTCCTGCTTAAAAAAACTGATGAAGATATTTATAGACAAAAAATACTAGATGGCAGATTATTTTTGAAATAAATAAAATCATAGAAATATCTATTATTACGTACCAACAAATAACTAAATATTTTTTTTGTTCTTTACGAAGATCAGCCAGAACAAGATATAAAATAAAAAGGGAAAAGATAATGACAAAACGTCAATGGGGAAAGACGGTGGACGATCGACGTGGAAAATTCCAAGACAGGTTTACTCTCGGTCGTACCCTTAGTATGAATTGAAACCAGGTAGGTACCTAACTACCTGTAGAATGCTATCAAACGACATTTTGCAATAAATAATAATTACGTGTATGAAATGAACCATGCGAATTAAGTTCTTAGATTTTCAATGTCAAATCTCAAACTTACACCAGCATTATTGTTAACAATGTACGGAAAATTTATCCCTTTTCGTAACAATTATCTTAATAATGATACCAAAAACTTTAAGATACCATGCTGCTCTTTACAGTAGGGTTGTCGACAGTAAGTTTATTTTATTGTCGTCCTAATTTACCTAGTTATATTCGAATGTAATAACAGCAATAAGCCAGGCAGGCACCCGACTGTTTTAGTCGTCGGTTACGTCACGTGGTCGTTACGTGCGAGTTACGTACGACACGTGTCGCAACGTCGGCAGGGTTGCCGTGTGCCTGTTTACGCGTTTTTATTTTTTAACTTGTTTATCGGGTTCATTAGTGATTGGTGGTAATTACTTGGTAACGACCTCTGTATTTTTATCTGGTTTAGAATATTGATGTTGCAATCGGCTGTCTATTTTTGTGCGTTTATGTTTTCTTAATTATTATTTTAATCGCTCTATTCGTCAATTATGTCTTTGTATATTTATCGCTTGTAAAGAGTTTGTTTTTTTTAAACATGGTTAGTCATAAGAACAAACATTTAGGTATAGTTATGAAATGCAATAATAAACATTTATCAATAAAAATTATATTTATTAATAATAACAAACATTTAGCAAATAGAGTCTTTGGTACAAATCATAGCGTATATTTTGGTTATAAAGTTATACCTAAATATAAATATGTATAAATTCATTAATAAATCTATTTAATTAAAAGTAGTACCTAGTGGCAGCCCTGGTTTTTAACAAGTCGTAAGAGTCGCAAGTAACAGGAAACTTATTTTTAACTGCGTGTTGTGGGTACATGAGTTATGCGACATTATAACAATCACAACACAACGCTTGATAGATGCATCCTCTTTACACAATATAGATGATTGTGTACTATTTGTGTATGTATGTATTGTACGATTTATTTAACGAATTATTTGATGTATCTTGCTTCACGTTGGAAATTTGTCGTTCAGTGAGGTGATTTTTGTAAATACAATTAGGAGTTACATAGTATCTAATATTAATAAATTAATATTTTATGTAATTTTCTTTAATCTTTATATAATAATAATAATCATATAATTTAAATTGTCAAAGTTTTGACGTTTGTTAAGTCAGCTATTAGTTACTAGAACGAAATAAATATATTTGAATTGGAAATAGTAAGTACCTAACTAGTGGAGATAACGATCAGATGTTTGAAGGTTGCTATCTATTTGCGTCATCTTAAACTAATCCAATTTACATACAATATGTACCTGTAAATGATAAGTACCAGTAATCGTAATCCAAATGTTAAGTGATGGCACACGTTACGCATTGCTATAATTTTAATTTTTTAACCTTATAATAAAATTAATCTCAGTGCAAAGTTAACTTAAGAAATAATTTATATCGTCGTTAAAGTTTTAAGTTTAATGATTATTTTATGTTTATAAATGGATGATAATTAATTAGTACCGGTTAAGTGTTGGCCCAATGTTTATCATGTCAGCTTACCGCAGCCCTGACCTAAATACACTTGAATTATGCTACCTTTAATCTGAAGAAATCATTATATCATGTGTTGATAGATGACGGTTTTCAATCATTTATGTAGTTTATTTTATAGTCCTCAAGTTAGTTTCCTAGCCACGGTCAAAATATTATAGATTTTTTGGTTATGGCATGGTATGGATATGGTTTATGTTATCTTGGTTCTTCGCAGTAGTGTTAAACATTTGTTTAGCTTTTTAGTGTTTCGGAGGGCACGTCAAATAGTAGGTCTCAGTTGTTATCGTTAGATGATAGTCGTTTTGTTATTGTAAGATGAGTGTCGTTACGCCAGGTGGCCCTTGGGCAAAAACATTTCCGTTACTTGGGTTGGTCACTAACCACTACGTCACTCAGCACTGGAGTAGCGTGGCGGAGCATCCTCTAGGTCTTCTCATTTATTAGGAGAGACCCGTGTTCATTACTGTATCATTAATGGGTCAAGGCTAATCTCGATTCTTTAAGCTACCCAGTGATTATGAACACATTAATTAAAACGGCTGCTAGTCGCTATCCATCATAGCATCGAGTTTTCCCCGTAAGACACTGAACTATGCGCGGGCGCATCCTCGGGTTTGTGCGCAGACGTGACAGGCATACCCGGCGCGTCACGTAACACTGAGGTCGATTGTGACACCGACCTCCTGCAGCCCTTGAGGACAGGCCACATTGCCACACTGTCGTCGACGACGCGACCTAGAGGGTTCATCACCGTTTGGATGAAGGGCTGACGAGCGACGGACGGGAAGATTGTACAGTAAAATGCCAATAGGACACTTACCTATGTCGTCTTAAGTCGTCTTGTCATCTTGATAATATTGATCATTGGTCAGGTGGCTCGACTTGAAATATTTCGCTATGTATAAGAAAATAGTTAAAAAATGCTTTCACAGTATTCACTGTAGGATCGTTAGTTGTGCCACTGTAAAACATGCACACGCTATTTTTTTAATTTTGGTATTTTAAAATATTGAAAGATTTCTTTGGAAACGATGCAATGTCTTAGAAAAATTTTGGGAGGGAGCTTATATTTACTATTTAGAGTTTCAGCAATTAAGCTAACCATCTAAATTATTTTGATAATGTCTAAGGGAATCTAAGAACTCTCCTCTCTAGGGATTAGTGCTGAGTTAGTACATGACATTGTCTATCTAGTCATTAAATACGATTTGCAAATTCCTGATAGTTGTTATTAATTCAGTAGAATCGTTTTAGAAACTGTTGCTCAGCTTCGTTTTGTAACAGATTTAGTGAGTTAATCTAAAGTTATGTATCTGAGAGAGTCGCGGCTGCCGATTCGCGCGGCTTCGCCATCTAATTGTGCGTCGCCGTCGCGTGATGAGACGCGGTTTCTTCTGCTATATACTTAATGGGATGAATACGGAAGTGGCAGTGAGTAATGATACACTCTCAAATCTCTAGCCTTTACAGCTTGCGTCATTTATTAGTAAAAATGTACTGGAAGTTCAATATGTAACGAGTTTTAGACTCCGGAGCCCTTCTGTAAATGTTTTTAAGGGGTTTTTCCTCTAGAATTTTGAGATCGAAAACTTTGTACAACGATTGACGATTTTGATCCTTAGGTTGACTAATGATATCTTTTAGCTGGATTAAAGCCAAGGTCTCAGAATTAATCACAAACATTGAAGCAGCATGTTTCACGTGAACTATACGCGTGTTAAGTCAGTTCTTACCAGATGAAATTGTTTTCCCAACTCCATCTGCATTGTTGTTCTACTTATTACAAGTTAACCGTGTTAACTGTGGGCGGTCAGTCCTTGAATGGGTGACCGATGACCGTGCTCCACTGGCCATTTGATGCTACCTATTCACAATAGAGTTGCATAAATCTGCAGAATCCCAAGTTACGTTTATATAAAGCAATAATGGGATGGTCGGTGGTCGGTTACGAAAACGACCTGGCCTTCGCGATGTTGCAGTGGATTTTGACCCTTGTTGTTATGGAATAGAGTTTAAAATGTCCGCTGTCGTCGGATCTATAGTTTATTTTGTTGGAATTCGTCGCTCACAGTACCGGAAAACTCGGTCAAGTGTATTAGACTAGGAGCTTGTGGTATTTTCTACTGAGGTTACATTGTCACAGTATTTTCATGTAAACATATTGATTTGCGGTATGAATAAAATAGTTACGTAGCTAATACTATATATAATTGTGCCAAGCAGAATTATTTTACATCGTCTGAATTAAATGTTGGATTTCCTATTTTAGTCAGGCATTTTAAAAGCAAGCTCCTAGACTATGATTCTGAAACGATCATCTTTGACCGTATTGCTGTCAAACTTAATAATAACAAAAATAGCTTGGCCAGAGATAATGTGGTTAGACTTGTAAACTGAACATAGCGCAAATGAAGGAAAATATTCTGTTTCTAGTAAGAATGCCTATTGATTACCCTGGTACTAAAGTCCATATGAGCTTATTGATTTTGTAATAATATCTAGTTATTGAAAATCTTGAAATTAATGTCATCTAATACACAATAGTAAGTACTTAACTTTGTTATAAATGTTGGCATGCCTTTTACAATTTGCAGTTAGGTAGGCCAAAGAAGTTTACGTCCTACATTCAGTACGTATTGTAGTTAAAAGTAAGGTAATAAGTAAAGTAAGTAGCAAGTGAACAATGGTAGAGTCGGACACCACGGGACGCGCGGCCGAACAGAAAGTGATGCGCTCACAAAAACCACCTTCGGTGAAAGCGGAAACTAGACTGCGACTGCGGTGTGAGCTACAGCCGGCCGCGGTCTGGCCAGTTACGAGTTTGAGAAGCGGCATTGTTAAAGTTCACATGTGGAAGAACAGATTTTCTAAAATATACTACCATGCTAATTTTGTTACATAGATACGTCACTTACATAACGTCAGACGAAAGGCTCTGATGGCGGATAGTTAAAGTCAAGTTCAATAAAGATTTTTCATTAACAACAAAGTTACGTGTCAAATGCTTAAAATTTGACAAGCTGCTTGATCGTCTAGAGATTCTAGAGGTTTCATAAGAATTTACGGGTAGTAAAGGATACGAATAGATCGCTTTTAACTTAAACCGATTTACTGAGGTAGCCGCTAACTGATGGTCGCCGGCGACACTCCACGTCAGGTTATACAGCACGACAGACGCGTGGGAATGCTGAAATTAAACAAACAATCTGTTACAGTGACCTAATTCAACATTAATAAAATAAATATATCAGACGAGGACATAACAATAATTGAATTCATTGTAATAAGGAAATTGAAAATCATTTCGATTGGGCAGCTGGAAATTGCTTGTAAATATGATAGGTATTGTTTATCGAGACATTAGGATTGATAAAATAGTAACTAGTTTTGTTGTAACAATACCTAGGATCTCGTAAACCTTGTTACTTCAGTGGATAACATAAGTGGCGGAAGTACCTAGTAAGTTGTCAAAATTGCTCAACGAATGCTATTTTATTCAAACCAACTGGAATCTGGATCGTCTAACATACACAACTCGTACACACCTAGACGCTATAGGCACATTGCAATTCTATACCAAGTTACGTGAATGTAACAATACCAAAATCATGAATGGCACTTTCTCTGAATTATTGTATGCCTGAAACAAACGCCCATTTAATGTCGTAGTCGGGTACATTACAAGAGATCATTAAGCCAGAGTAGTGAGCTAGGCAGATTCACCGCGAGAACACAAAGGCGTGCTATCAGTCATTCCCATTGTTCTGTTATCACACGCACACATGCACACCCGCCGCACAATGTACCATTGTCATCGCTGACTCATACACTCACACATTACGCGGTTACTGCATATTAACTTGATTTCTTTAAACATGCAAGTAACGGTTTTTTATCTTAATATCTATCTATCAGGCTGAGCGAAGCTTCTGGACTTCCGGAATATTAGGGGCTTTATCTTGTCGACTTTGATATTGTCTTACCTTCGAAAGATACGTCTTAAGGCTAAATTCCTAAATCGATGTGATTGCTATAGGCACGAGCAGTAGACAGCAACAGAAATTGACACATGGACATCATAGGTCAAAATTATTTGTTGTTGACTCAAGTATATCATTGACATCAGCATAGGAAGAATTTAGGCTTTACAGAAATAGCAAAGCGAGAGTAGATAAATGGATGATTAGTTCTTAAGTAGGAGCAACAGTAATGGGATCCTGAAGACTGTATAAGTGTATATGTATAATGCCAGACGCTTCCAAAGGAAGTTTTCCATCTTTTTTAATTTTTCAAACAAAACAAGGAGTTTCATCGACTGTAAAATGTATCTATCTATGTTCTTTATCAGGCACTGAAACTTAGCAAGGATTTATAAGGGGGTTATAAATGACAAATTCACCGTACATATATCATCTGATAGGGTCCACTCATCTCAAAACTAGCAGAAGAGACTTGCAGTTATTTTTTTCTTACTATAAAGTTTTTAAAAGCAAATTAGTTACACTAAAAAAACAATTGCATACGCGGAGGAAAAACATCAAACAATTAAGCGTATTTAACATAATCAGCACTGACAATTCCCGTTTTTTATGATTTGGTGACGCGATTTCCTTCAATGGTTTAACCGAAGCAAACATGGCGAACGTAAGGTCAACCATTGTATGCTAATTTGTTGTGGTTAAAAAAATAAATGTTATTATTATATGACACCGTCTTTGTATCCGCGCGTAAGTCGTTATGCACGTTTTGCAAGTGTACCATAATATCGGCTTATAATAATTGTGAATACCCTGAAAATGGGTA
>LGAG01002959.1:23569-61905 GCA_001278395.1 Lerema accius
TTATATGTCGCTATCTATTTGCTGCCGACTGTACCTACTAAAATGAGCAAAATCCACGTTAGAAGTTTTGTCTTGACCATTATTAAAACGCGGTATAATATGATTTCTTGATTCTAGTCCAATATTGATCGATTTTCAGTTTCGATGTACAGATACACATTTTACGTCGATTTAGGAATTGACTTAAGTACTACATAATAACAATAATTTTAGTATGACAATGACAAGGATTAGCTAATGGCCTCGTTAACGCCCATCGGGCATACCATGCCAAAGGAGCTTATGAGCAATTTGATTAGTATTACGAAATAGGAAAGTGTGTCAGGAGCGAGCGTGGTAACAGGAGGCGGTACAAGGCCTTCGGTTGCTATGAGTTTACTTATATTGTACAGATTGGAATGCCATGAGTCATATTAAAGGTTTGTTTGATCAGATGTTATGGTAAATTACAAGACAATTTTTAGGACAAATTTCTTGATTTGGTACTTAGGACTTTGGTAGGGTTGCGGATGGTACATAGTTGGTGGTGTGGTTATGGAGATTTCTACACAATTATGTCAGTCAACAGTCACAACGTACTCTTTGAATGCTTTTGGGGCAACATACAGTTGGCCTGTTAACAGTGAGTTTTTATGACAGCTCCAAGAAAATGTTTCTAGTTCTTCGGCCTTTTTGCCTATACATCATGGATATGTAGTAAGCATATATACAGATCCGGGTCCGAAATTACTTCAGCTATCTTCCATTGATATACACAGCGCGGTGTTCACATACTATGAGGAGTCTCAATCATTTGTCAAATTTTTACATAAGACGCACGATTTTCATTTATATCAACGTCCGTTGATTGCTTGTATAAAAACTTGAAGAAGTAGGCATGCTCGCGCGATTGTGTCCGTCATGCGAACGGTATATCACGTACCTACTTGGTGCTGTCGGCCGACGGACGGCGCATAACAAGCGCGTGGTGGTGGCTGGTCGGCCGGAACGGTGCGCAAGGGTTCCGTGACGGACTGCTTTGGTTAATTTGCTTACTGGCTTATCTCTGCGTAGCAACAACACGTAGGCATATTTTAGATCCCCAGGCATGTAACTTTAGTATCTTGATCGAGTGTAGAGCCAGGATTTTATTAAGTGGTACAAATTCTAGAGCCCTCCAAGCGATGTAATGTTGCGTGTAGATC
Organism: Lerema accius; assembly: GCA_001278395.1. Classification (NCBI taxonomy): domain Eukaryota; kingdom Metazoa; phylum Arthropoda; class Insecta; order Lepidoptera; family Hesperiidae; genus Lerema; species Lerema accius. The sequence goes on from LGAG01002959.1 coordinate 24,754, forward strand.
TGATATAAAGACTTGGACTTATGTATGAAACGGAGTATGGACAACATGAAAGTCCGTATGATCCACCATGAACAGTCTTTTGAGCGCTAAAAACGTTTGTTTAAACATGCATTTCTACGATTCTGATATTTAAAACGGGCCTACAGTCGCTGGTTTCTGACATAAATGCATTATAAGGTGCTAGGTATTGGCCAAGCGAACGCTAAAACAACTGGAGCAATAGACGCCAGCGGGCGGCGCGAATCGAAACGCTACTCGACCGTGAAGTCCTGCCGCACGCGTCTTGTTATGGAGTATGTAGAGGCTAGCGAGCTAACGAACTTACTGAAGATACCTAAACTGCGCCAGGTGACGATACATGGACTAAAGAGCTGAATGGACGATCAGAAGAGGGTCTTGGAAGGCGTTTACGTACAGAAGCATACTGCGCATTCCCATCAATCAAGTGGAATGAGCTGAGGAAAATAACAAGACTCGTAATTCTAGTGGGTTCGGATTGAAGACGTCTTTTACAGTAGTAATCTTCTTCGTCAAGAAAGACCAACAGGGATCGATCCTAGTAACTACGGTATATACAGTTGGTAGAATAAGTAAGATCGCCCATTTTGCAGGTTGCCCCGTCTATCCCCCCCGTGGGATCAGCTCGTGCATAATTGTACAATGTTAGTTGTGCAACATTTGTTTCGTATATCTCGCAACGTTCTCACACAGCATAAAACAATGTACTGGTTAGTTTAATTAACGAGTCGAAATTTATCACACATGTAGTTCTAAGGTCGTTTATATACAAAGCTTTCACACCAACGAAGTTATGATTAGCCAAACAATTTTTTCAACCTCTACTCATAGCGTTCATAGACGAATGGGCGATGGTGAAACTGCAAGGTTTACTGTTTGTATTTGTAACATCAACTTCTATCGTGATAATTATACGTGGATAAGGTACATAATCTATTTGCAAATCCCTAGACATTGCTAAATAATTAGTTAGTCGTATCTACTAATTACCAAATCTCCTTGACTTACTATCTGAAAACATCTCTTTCACAAAGGAAGTACGAAATGTCAGGCATTGCCACTCAGGTTTCTAGATACACGTGGGACATGTAAAAGCAGTAACAGCAATTGTATTTAAGATATTCAATTCATGGTCACACGTGAGTTCACCTCCGAACAGCCTAGCTAGTAGCCACTTCAAGTCTCGTGTCTACTTTAAACGGATCAGACTGTTGTAACACTCACCTTGATACAAAAGGATGACGTGTGGCAATAACGCAACAATTGTTGGCACAAGCAGTATAATTAACGTGGTAGATATCCATTTATCCGTTTTCTAAGGATCCCCGCTTCCCTGTGCAGTGTTGCAACTCACCTGTCGTAAGCAGGATGCCATTCCGCCGTTACGAATCATCTACTCATATTTGATTTACCTGCTTACGAGTAATAAGGTTTGAAGGAAGTAAGGTTGAAATTTAAACACAGTGTAGATAAACTTTAATTAAAAGATAGGTAAAGAAACAATTCATATGAGAAGGTACCACTGGAACACAATAAGTACTTACAAGAGTTTCAAAATATCAGTGGGTGAAAAATTAACATAGGATAGATGGATGGATGATTAACTATTGTAAAATAACCCTCATATTCTCTAACCTATACTGAGAAGATTATGGAAACTGCAAACTTGCGAAAGCCCTCAAGATAAAAATGCTTTTCTCGCAATAAGGCATTTGTACGAGCAGAAAATGTTGAATGTATCTAATCTTCTGTCAGGATCGTGTTAAATACCTAAGGTCAGATAACAAACAATGCTTTTTGCACAAACATTGTGTTTGTCCTGTCATATTATATCAGTTTGTGAATCATTGAACCCAAGACCATGAGCTGACAAAGAAAAGCTAATGAACTTAGAAATTAATGAGTCAATAACCGCAAAGTATGAAGTTTCCTTTACAAATAAGGTAGTACAGTTAGTTTTTGTACAAATAAATTATTCATGTGTTTAATCTTTCACAGAATATTGTGACCGCTTGAGGCAGAATTTTATGAACGTTTCCATGTTTTTCCAACCATAACCCTATTCCAGCAACACCATTACGAAGAAATCTAAGTCTGTGCGTTTCGAATTGCTTTCTATACTAGGTACCTACATGTATTTGTAACACATAATGCAAAAAATATATAAACTTTAAGTACCTATGCCAAAATTTAAAGTCATGCCTACTTACCTACATATTTTTTAAACGGTAGGTACCGAAAGCAGAACCTTTCGCGGATTAATATAATATAATATTATTAATATAAGATGCCAGTCTGTCTGTTTGTCATCTACGACTTTTGCATATTGTCTTACATAATCTGTGAAAGCAATGCCGACCGCTCACCAACCTAAATGAGTGGTGGTCAAACATAATGAACTCTATCATTAACGAGTTAGGGTTTTGTTTTAAACGGTGCGGCGGTGGTCGGGGCGTGACGTCACGTGACGTGTGACGCGTATGTCATAATGTTGAAGTGAAAATGGTGGTGGGATATGGGTTTCATGTCGCTATGGTAATAATAAACATTGCTAAATACAACATAAAGCACGCAGTACCTACTCTACTCGTGTAGTTACGCTTCCAAGAATAAAGATGAAGAAAAAAATAAAAACTTTAGAGATGTGTTGGGTCGGCTTAACTTATATTTTTTTTAATTATATAATTGTGCTATCTTACATGAAATGATACAACTTTGTAGCAGTGTTAACAGAAGCACCATCCTAATTGCTTTTCTTATCCTGCTGGAAGACATGAGCTATATCCTAGATGCTTTAATTTTATGCCTTCGCAAAGATCCTGGTTCCGAATCCGGCATGAAACAACGTCGTATTTCTTGAAATGCGCGTGTTAGAAATTATATTACTTTCTTCCATGAAGAAAAACATCGGAAACCTCAAAGTTCTTAAGTGTTAAGAAAAGATAGTGGATTGCATTGGCCCCGACTAATCGTTGTTATTACACATCGGTGTAGTCAGATTACATTATCCGTATGTGGGTAACCCGGATAGCAGCAGTGCCGGTCGGGCCACCATTACCGGTTTTGGACCATTACGTAAACCACTGTAGTGGTAACAACCAGTGGCGGTATGGCGATGACTTTGCAGTCTGTAGACCAGCTGGTACCCAGTCTGTACCCAGACTTACACTATGCGCAAGAGTGGAAAACTACAGGCTGGTGTATGTTCCCAGTTTGTGATCTGTCAAGCTTAGTAAGGAAGTCAGTCACTTTTGGTAACAGGCATCACTTACACGCCAGTGTTTGTTTTCTTTGCGCCCTCTTAAACTGAGGAAGGACGACAGACACTTTGGGTTAGAAGCCGTCTCTGTCTATTGACGTCAACAATACCAAATGGTGTAACCCAAAAGATGCGGTTTGAGAGAAATTGAGAATCAATTATCGATACTGCGTCTGAAAGACAAAAACAAGGAGTCATTAGTAGAAAAACAAAAACCTGACTGTTAAAACACTATTTTTACGGGGCGCCATTAAAAAAATATGTGTAGCCAATGTCACTTTCACAATTGCAACGCGACCTAACAAACTGAAATCCGTTAGGCCGTTTGGGTTGTAGAGCGCGCCGAAGAAATGGACATAGATACCCTCGACAAATAAATATTACACTCCTTCTAGCGCAGTCGGGGAAAACATAAGTTACCATTGAAACCTGGTTATTGATAAAATTAAGAGAACTAAATAGGTTTAGCATAATTGTTACTAACACAAATATGGATGTATTTAATGTCTCAATTAAAATAAATAATAATAATAATCTTGACCAGCAGCGCTCCTGGTAGCCATGGGTGACCATGATCACACACGCACACACACACGCTAATATCACGTGGAGTCTACTTGTTTGTCCACTGTTACGTCATGTTATTATGCCCAACTAGCCAAGATTTTTTGTTTTCTGCTATTACTTAAGTATACCTCAAAAAAGTAATTCTTTATATAACTACGTAATTATTATAGTCTACACATAAAAACACGAATATATGCACCAAAAAAACTTGAATATGATTCGCAAGGTTGTAAGAGCAATTAAGAATATTGTACATGTGGATTCTACTTTTTTATTCGACAAAATTTTGCGAGATTTTCCATGTTCAAACATAGTGATGTTTGAAAAAAAAAACAACACTTGCGCTGTGTAGAACTTATTAGGTATTGTTTTAAAATAAATATGGCTAAGCTAAATATGGCTCCATTTATTTGTCAAAGACTAGGAGTAGGTACCTACCTACAAGACGTATACATACTATAAGTCGTTTTATTATTACCTCTCTCTTAAATACCATTAGAACAGATTTCAAAAGAGAAATATTATAATAGAAATTCTCTTTTTGTGCCATACTTTATGTTCTCTAATTGAAATAAAAAATGTTAAAATTCAATGTCGAAACCATTTTTAATAGTTATCTTGTCCACGATTCACACGCACACAACTTTTTAATCTGTCATCGCAGTATCGTTATGAACAGATACTTTATTATTTAGATGAAGAATCAGATTCGGCCTCGCTGTATTTAGTTTCATAATAGGTGTGGATAGATTGAATGCGTTTTCGTATACTATAGGAATTTAATATGCAAATGGCAATAACTAGAAGCGTTAACATTACCAAGAGTGCGGTGCGATGTTAGGTTTTAAACTTGTTCAAGAGTCATCCGACCGGTTCATAAGTTCCTTTTTATCGTTTTAAAAGTAGTTTTGCAAGATAATGTTAGCTCAAGACGTAATGTTTAGTATTTTTTGTAATGCACGGAGCGGGTATGATGTCCTATCAACGTCCAAAGATCAAATGGCTGACGTGGATGTTAGAGACATTTTGCAAAATGGCGCCCGAATAACAAGTCGAGTGAGTCCTTTAGTTCAGTCCGAAAATTTTCCACTTATGGCTCATTGGAGGAAACAAAAATATTATAATCAAGCCTAAATACTTTAAAATAAATAACATTGACTTGGACCTTTTGTATCATGCGTAGATTTTTTTAAAGTTTTTCGAGGTCCATATCTACTTGAATATTATTGCTACTTGAACATTGTTACGATAATCGTACACTGTACGAATACGAAACATAATCCTTATTTATTTGTGGACAACGCGTCAGTGAGCCCTTACTAATATTGCGTTGCTACACGATCTGTGATGATCATTTGTGACAAGATTTCCCTTCTGCAACAGGTTTGCCTGATAACCGGTCATTATACAAAATATTTCACACATCCATTATTTATGGACATTTACTGACGACATAAATCTTATCATTATATCATATATCTTATTTGCATACAAAATTACTTGGTACCTTACCTATATGAATAATGAAGTTGAATTTACCTCATACAACCTTGTTTTTTCGTCTTGAGTGTAATCTCGTTTGTGTGAAAAAAATAAAGTGTTCTTTTCAAATTCGTAATGGATCTAATAACGAATTAAGAAAAGTTACTATTTAATATTAGGTAAAATTCTTAGTGTACTCACCTGTAGAATAAAGAATGACAGGTCCCAGGTTTAAGCGCCGCTGGTAAGATAGGTACATTCTTGTGCCGCATATATATACATGAATTTATCTTGAAGGTCCTTATTTCTGTCCTCTATATGCCTTACTCACTCCTTATGCCGGAAATATAATTATTGAAATTCCTTTGTAATATCTTTCATTTCAAGATCATAAAAATTTTTGATCGAAATGTCACAGGTTATTTTTTCAGACCTTTTACTTACTTCCTACCGGAACTCAATCAGTCGTAGTCAGAGTTAATTATAAGGTAAAGTGCGATTTATTGCAGTTACTCGTATGATTGCTTACATCGAACTGTTAATTGTTAATTATGGTCTCGGTTAAAATTAACTACAATTAAGTCGCCGTAGACCTTAACCTTTTTCATACTAATAGCCGATAAACGAACATGTAGGTTAAACATCGTGATATAGACCATTTATTGGCATTATTGATAGCCATTGTCGCCCATCGATATTTAAACTGCTAGAGAGCTTAACGTACTAAAGCTAATACATATAAAATCTGCCTTTCAAATGGTGCTGTGTTAGCTACGTTTAGACGCTATTTATCCAATTTCCGTTCAATCCATCCAATTAGCAAGCTGAATAGATTTATCACCATGGATTTATAAATGTACGTCTATGAGTAAACGTTGTCTCAGCAAAATAGAAATGGAAAAACTTCCGTAACTTCCGAAAGAATTTGGAGCAACGACAGTGAGAGTGAATGTGATTGCAGATTGACATGTCTCATGCGAGCCTGGTACGTGATTACGTCTAGTGTCATTACGACTAGCTATAGTTATCTATAGTACAACTTGCAGCTTTAACTTTTATAGTCGTCTAGTTGGTTCCACAGTAGGTTATTGCCTCGACCACAGATCGTCGGCCATGGTCAAACCAGTCCCATAAGGGCGGAAACGCTCCGACGAGACCTTCTACTCTGAGGCCATGATCTTCGCAAGTATGCTTATGGTAATTATTGTAGTTTTTTCTCAAAGATCATTGCTTGTTCCAGGTCGGCTGTACGCGGTTACTCCACGGATGATCAACACGACGAATCAGCGGAGTCAGTCGATGCGCGACCATCGCAACACGCACACGTGAAAACAGTTTTTGGGACCGCATAAACATAATAAAATTAATAAATGTATACGTAACAGTGAAGTGTAGTGTGTGGCGAGTGTTCTGTGTTGGATTTTACTAGTTCTGTCATTGATAAAGATAATTGACCGTCGTTAGAATGCAGGGCCGGGACAAACTGTGTGCAAAGCTTACGAGCGCATTCCTAAGGAAGTGGTGTAAGTACTGCTTTTTAATTTTTGACACTTTATTAAACTGTTTTATTTTTATTTCTTTTTATATCCTCAGTTTATAGGGTATTGGTAAGTTACAAATAGATTTTAGCTGTGGTTCCTATCAGTTGCTTTTGAATCGTCAGTAATGACACGAAGATTAAAAAACATTACCTTTTTACGAAGGTGGGTAATACAATTAAAGTTATACACTAATAGGTACTTGTGTAATTTTTTTACGCTTTCATTAGGTAAGCACATTGTAATTAATAATAAGGTTAATGAAGTAATTAGATTAACTGTTCTGTTACTATGCGTTGATACAGTATTCAAGTCACAATTGTGAATAAGGTCTTCGAATCTGGCAGACTAATTTTATTTATATTTAATTGGTGTCTGATAGGACCTCTGTTTCCATTTTCCAAATCAAATCATTTAAAACAAAATAGTTGTCCCACTGGGTTGTGAATAACGGAAAACTTCTGTAGCATTATGCTTATAATATGAACTTGGAGCTGCATAGGTCACGATAAAACAAGTCTTATGAGTTTATTATATTTGTAAATATTAACATTTTGTTCCTATTACTATACTTATTTATTAGGTTTTGGTAAGAAGTCTTCAAGTTCATAATGTTATTAATAATGCTACGTTTTAAGTCCATACTCCATTAACACATCATATAATTTGAATCAATCAGTCATAATGTCACCAACCATAACTCTCCCCTATAAAGTAAAGGCCTATACAACAAACTGATTAATATGACTATTTATTTGTATCCGAATCATATATTAACATAATAGCATAAATACTCGAACATGACCAATATTTATCAAGAAACGAACCTGGGACTTTATGGGTTAGAATCAGCTGATGAAGTAAAGAGTAGCAAGGTAGGTAGGAACACAAGATCCGTTTATTCATTGACTATTATATAAAATGGTTAGAAGAAATAATGGAGTTGTTATTTTAAAAGAAGTTACTGAGACTCGATCACATCATCGTTTGCATGAAGCTGCTAATTGAATATCAATGACGAACTGAACTGAAGTCCAAACTAAATACCTACTTATAAAAGAATTTATGGTGCTTATAAAAAAAGTGAGACAATGATGTTACCGTGTCCTATCGAAAAAATATCCGAAAGATAATAATTATCCCGTATGATATAAATGACATGTTTTTTTTTTATATTTATAGGCGTGAATTTAATTTAGCGATAGTAGGTATCAAGTAAAAAAGGGCCAATAGTAATTCTCAGTTAATGCGAATTAAAACGAATGATGATGGTAGAATAAGTAAGTACCATGCGTGTAGCTCTAAAATGCTGCTTGGCGGTGCATACGACAGGTTAATTTAATATGACAAACGTTAAGGCAAATGTAACATAGTATGATCATTTTGATTATATTGATACAAATCGCAGATACGCTTAGATTGACAATAAAATGTTGTAGGTATGCTACAAACTATTATCCAGCAAGTATCAGTAAAATTGGAGTTGAGATTTGTTTTATGCTCAAAAAGAAAATTGATATAGGTAGGTACCTACTTTAATTGGCATGAAACCCAAAATTTTAGTGATGAGTATTAAATTATTTTTTCGGTCTGAATGTGTTCCTTCTTATTTTGTGTGTTGTCTATTCGTAATTTACTTTACTATAGGTGCTATTTTTTGTCACTAATAAAATTTAAATTATGGGATTTATTGTTACAACTAAAGCTAGTAAAGTAGGAAACTTTTATTGTTTGCTCTTAACTTTTATCCCATTTTATCCTTATACCTTCCCTCCACGCTCTCATTACAAGACCATTGTTTTTGTCTTGGTTTCTATTTGCGGCTAAGAAATTTTCCTATAACTTGATTCAAGGTTGGTACCTGCTTAATGAATCTTTAGAAGAAACATTTACTAAATATGTATATACTTTATTATTGTGTTATTTTAGATTGCATTCAACGATCATGGATAAAAACGGGGATTTGATGCAGTTTTATTATACGTATATTACTTGTACCGATCTTCGTGTATTGGTTAGCCAAGTATCGACTTGTTAATTTAATTTTGCCTGGGTTTAGCCCAAGTCGGGATGTTAATGTTAATTAATCAAGATGCCAACAGCCAGATAGGTATGTTCTTGGAACACGTATTAGATTAAATACATATTAAAATTAAAACTGGTATCAGCACCTCGTGACGCACATTAACTGTTTTTTTATTCGATACCAGTTATCTCAGGATGCGTTAGGTATGGAGGTTCCGATGAATATGCATATTATATGGTAATAATTTTATTTTGCAAAGTCCATCTTTACTCTTTTACTTTTTATTTCTTTGTAATGTTGTTTTAGCACCTGCTGGGCTAACATTTTTCAACGTCCAACCGCCTGGTTGGACTAAATGGATGCTTAAGCCTTTTTTGCTTCAAGCTCAAGTAGATGAACACAAGCTACTGACCAGTCAGTTTAATTATTAATTCAGTGCATTATGCTTTAAGTGTACTACCGACTTACATACCGAATAGATTTTTATTTTTATTCGTACTTGAACCGATTATTATGCTCACGTTCACTCATTCATGTTGTGACTTAAAAAAATAAGAATATTAAACTTGAAAGTTGAAAATTAAAACAAGTTTTTTGGTCAAGGACTTTGCATTTTCAAGAAACCATACGTTTTATTTATTCGAAATAAGTAATAATTAAATTGCAAATGCAAAAGTTAAACAGAAAACAGGTATAGGTACCGCAATACCTATCTCATTTCCGTATAGGTAGGTAGGTACACGTCATTCTATAAATTATGTATCTTGTATATGTGTTGGAATTGTTTCTTTACGTTTTTACGCGTTTGTATTTTTTTTTCTTCATCAATTTTATACCAAGTATTTACTTAACTAAAAGTATAATTTCTATAACAAAAATTAAATAAAAATATGTTTCATCGATATCTTATTTTCAATTAAGTAATAAAATTCAAGTCTTAAAATTACTTTTACTAATTTGATGCTTAACGTTTTATTATTCTAAATTACCGACTAGTTAAAATTTCCATAATAACAATAGCACGTCATTGTTAATTTGATAACCATAAGAAATAGCTCGTTTCAATAATCAATACATAGTTATTGCCGTAAACTTACCTATTTAATTAATCGTCATGGCCATTACCAGTACATATTATTATATACAACTGAATAAACAGAGATTAAGTAGAGGTATCGAGTTTTAACTATCGGCAGTCCATTATTAACTAAGCATTGTAATATTGATAAATATTATACAGAATAGTAACTTATTTTTTCTTCAGTTCTGCTTTATCTAAAATATCCTAGAGTATAAATATACTCCTCCTAAACTCCGAAATGGTTTGATGATTTTATTAAAAATATTATAACGTATTTCTGAGGGACCAAGTTTAGTGTGGTTTAGGATTAATTAAACCCGGTTAAAGCCAAGCTACCTAAACTAGGTTACTGAAACGCCGTCTCAGCAAAACTTTATCAAAGGTCATGACAATTATCGGCAGTAATTGATGTGGAAAACTAAGGGACATATCAAATTATTCAAATTATAACTGATACTTCGTATATGTCGTAGAACATCATCCGACCAGTCTCCTATGAAATTTTAAATGGGTAATATTATTGAATAATATAAAAAAGTTTACTTACTTACTCATTCAGTTTCGAGTATTATGCGATGTGTAGTATTTGTACACAAATCGCATTAGTATGAAGTTGATATTAAATATTTAGCACACTATTAGTGAACATTATTCTTGTGATATTTTTTACGTTTTAATTAATGCTGCAAAAACATCTTATTACACATTTGAGTATTGAAGATGACTGTAAACACTGTGAGTGCAGAAACTTTGTACATAAAAACTTCACTGTAATAATCACTATATTGACGTCTCGTATGTATTGGTTTTATTGTCCATCTAGTGCAAGAAATTATAAGGATAGATAGGACAAATATAACGAACTTGATAGATAGAGAGATGATAGGACAAAATAGGTACAGACTGGTGTTCTGTCCTATACAAACAAGACAATATTATGCTTTCAACTTTTCGTATTACAAATCTGCCCACAACTTATGTAAGCATAGCGTGAACTCGCGACCTGGCTCCGGATAAACGTAAAATACCAGGGGGTCTAGCTAGACTGTTATGACTTGCTGGTGATGTTGAAATTTTAAAACATCAAAATGTATAAACATAAGTTACTGAGATTAGTTTACCTCATAAAAATGTGTAAAAGTATAGATAGGAAATATTATGCTTTAGTTTATTAGAATAGTACCATCATCGTCTGCCGCCTATAGAATCGGACATCTATAACAAAACTTTGAATATAAAATGTACGAGTATAACTTAATTTTGTAGTATCGGTAGGTAATAATTAAAACTTATAATAAGTTGGCAATCAAGTAGTTACAGATTTTACTTTGACTACGATTTAAAAAACCACAATTACATAGTTGCCTATCACAATTACATGTTATTACAAGTGGAGATACCTGCAGTACTATGTACTACAAGTTACAAGTATTACAACAGTGAAGCACATCCGTCGGATATTACAAATATGTTTTACTCGCAACGTCACCAAACATGCTTAGACAAGGACGACGTTGCGACAGTCAATATTGACCTGCCACTATGAAACATTATACGTAACACTTGTTTTATTATGAACTTAACACTTTTATAAATGTGCGTTTATAGGTAATAGTTAAATCGCTTTTAAGACTACAAGTTTTAGCATCGGCCTCAAGCCTCAAATAAATGGATTATTGAAGGTTGCGACGCTTATTTATCCTGTAGTATAATATTACCGGCACTGCAATCCTAGATTAAAGTTTGAGTCGAATGTTCTTTATGTAGAATTAGTCTTATGAGAATTCCATTCAACCTTTCTATAAGCATGGGTTTATTTAATAGCTATAGTTTAAGCTAGTAATAATAATGAGTATCCAAGGATAAGTTAAACATGTTTGTTTGTTTATTATATTAACGTAATGTAACCTTCGATAGTGCTTCGTTAATTTCAATGGAAGGAACAGGTGGAACAGGTTGTGATAGCTATGACTAGTGATCTGGCTAGCTAGTATTAGCCGTTTATTTAATATTTAAACATAAATATCCAGGATTCAATTAAATAAGTCCGAGATATTATATAGAATCTTATAAAAGTATTGTTATTGTACTGCTTTATATATATTGTTAACGAGACAAACTATTAATTCTTTATCCATCAGCATTTAAAAGTTTACTTGATGACAGATAGTTTTGACTAGCACTTACTATAATCTCGTATGAGTTCCATTGTAAACTATGGAATTCCAAATAAATTATAATTCATCGTTATATCAAAATTAGAATATTTTTGTAGTGTCGTGTAACCTAGAGCGCATAAACAAACAAACCGTGTTGACATTGACTGGACGAGGAAGCTATTCAAATGATGTTCAGAGAGTACCTTTTCCTTTTAAATGATCTAATATTTGATCGTTGGATTGCGGAAATGTAAAACATTTTGCGTATTTTCCATGGCCCTAGTCCAATCAAAATCCATGTGACATGTTCCCACCAGTGTTGCAGTCTTTACTAGGTAGTTCTGGCGTTATTATTTTAAATAAAAATCACACATAAAATATTGGTATTCGTGGAATAAATCCTTGTATAGAGACCTCAAAAGTAATTACAAGTAATAAATACTAATTTAATGGCTGATATCGGTTAATTAGTTTATATGCTGACATAACACACGGCATTTTAAAATCGCAATGCTGATACAATAATAGAATAGTAACAATATCACTTACGATCTTTGTTGTTCTAATTCGCTCCGAATAGAACACCGATGACAATCTAGATAAGAAAACATTCCCACACACGGCATTATACAATCAGACACGCTGGAGGACAGACAGACAGACAGACAGAACTGGTTTGGTGACAGAACTCGCTATTAGATTGACATTATGTGTACCTACTGAAAATTAATTGTAACTGTAGGTACTTGATATAGTTATTCTTAAATCATTCTGATTATACAGTACTGGAAATAAATTAGAATTATTTATTTTGTCTTAGGAACTAACAGTTCAATTTTTAAGTAACAATACAAATTTCAGTTCAATAGTTTTTAATCTACTTAAAAAAAAGAAGGAAGGATCTGAATCCTTGTGCGTGATATTTCGAACAACTTACGTAAATCTTGCATGTGGATGAATACCATGGATCGCGGTCACGGCACGGCTTAATCAAATATAAACGGCAAGACAGACTTTTAAAAATTATAATTGATATATTGGTACTTAAGTAGTTTTGCCTCTTGGATCTCGGCTATGTTGCATCGTACATTCACACGTCCAACAATACAATTACACAATACTGTTATTGCAAAAGTGTCTTATCTCTGCAATGCTAGGTGTGCGAAATTGGTTATTCATTAAATTGTCTTTATATGTCATATCTTCGATGGAAGATCTTCGGATTGTCTCCGAGACCGTTTGAGCTGTAAGATATAAATACTTTCTGTTGAAGTTGGAAACTATAGCGTATAAATGAATAGAAAATCTAGTTACCATTAACTGGTCATTAACAATGGCGTTGCTAGCACTTTCCAGGGGGAAAGGGGCAGTAGGAAAAGGATCTTTAAAGGTAGGTTTGTTCACAAATAACTTGTGTACAGATGAATTTTTAGATATGATAAAATTTTAATAATAGACATGTGTATGAATTTCGAAATTTGACTTTAGTTTGATAAAGACAAATCCGGGAAAATGTTCGGACGGCTGCGTTGATTGTGCTGCATGATAAATCGTATACCACGGCATACTAACTTTAAAATAATAGCAAAAGAAGGCCAAGCGACGGTTTGCTCACGGTGCGTTACTCAGATAACAACAGACTTGGCCAAATATGTCACAATCAATTGCTGTTTAACAGTATTTGCATTTATAACTGTTGCTAATCTGCATAACTGATGTGTTTGTGTAATTATTAAATTTGCAATAACTGCAACAATTTGTTAACCGTAACTTGGAATTGCTTTATAATACAGCGTTTGTGAATGTCCGAACAGTAATCATATAATCATGATCATAATGCTTTTCTCTCCTATTACAACTTTAGCGGAAGCTAGCGTGTTAAGAGTAGCGATTATTCATGAAGAAGATACTAGGGACACTTGCAAAACACTGTCGCATGTGTGCGACATATTTTAACATTTTTGGATTACAAGCAAAAGGGAGTCAACAAGTGGTTAAGTACGCTCCTTTCTTCTTGGTCGGCCTTGGAGTACATAGATGGAGTCCATGAGGAACCACATCTCAGTCTTATAATGCCCCCTGAACTGAACGCTTCATTGATAGCTGTCGCGGTTTTCAATTTTGTTTAAAAACGACCTTCTTGGCTAATTTACTATGTTATAATCTGAATTTGCTAATTATGTTTTTACGTAAAAATGACAAGATTAATAGACCGAAATAGGACATAAAGATATTTCAGTAAGACGGCAACGGACGCAGAAAAATTTTTGCGACACTGGTTTTATTGAGCCAAGGTTGAACTGCCAGCGATGCGTTCAATTAGAGTAACTACCATAGACCTTCATATTCATAGAAATGAAACGGCGTTGTTACTAAACAGTTTCTGTGATATATGTATTACAACACGACTGAACAAACAACTAATACAAAGCCCCACCAAGTCTGCCTGTTAGACTGATGAACTGATAGAAATACTGAATCTGTTTTCATCATTTGAAGGAGTTATTTATGGAAATAGTTTAGGTGTATAATTCAAAAGATCTGTTTTAACATTGGCAACGAATATTATGACAAGCAGGACAATTTATCATCTAACTGAAGCCTATACTCAAGACTCAAAAATTTAGAAAAAAATGTGGGCACTCTACAATAATTATGTCGATCGTACTATATGTATAAAATGTACTAAGATAAGTATTGATATTAAATGTACGGTTCCGATGTATTTCGATCAGTAGTGGCTTGTAGTATTGATGTAGGTACCAAGATAATGGATGGTACGTCATTTTGTAGTAAAGGTCAGCGTTCTGCCATTTCTAGTCATTGTGTACATACTTTATAGTCGCGACCTTTATCTTTTCACAAAACCATAGAGCATACCCATTGACCGCAACATTACGACATTTAAAACAAGTATAATCTGTGGTTGCTACAGATTATCCAAGTTGCGTATTGCGGTTTGGATAAGTATTTTTAAAGACGTGACTCAATTCAATAAAGCGCAATGCAATACAATAGCGTCAATTAGGAGTAAGTATTCTAAACCTAAAAAGAAATAATAAAATTTAAAGGTATATTAGTCACTTATGTAAAAGTCCGCAAGTACAAATACTGTCATTTCAAGTCTTGTGAGTAGAATATTTATCATTTATAGCTTAAATGAATAGAAAGGCAATGAACCAAAACATTTTTAATTATTATAATGACGACCTAATTTTTTTTTTTTCAGTACTTTAATTCGGTTGGGATTTGTTTTAGCGAAATTATCGAACTCATACAAAGTACTTCGAGGGGTACAAACAGTAATAATTTAGTAGAGTATAAATAAATATAATAAAATTAGGAAGGTAGGTATACGAAATACCAGCTTTTAATAATAATAAAGGTTTATTAATAAATAATTCAACATCTTTCATACATCATCATTACATATTAAATCGGATGTTAATAAAAAATATTGTATTGTTTAAAAACCTGTCAAGCCCGAATCGGTGCTTATTTGTTTATATTACGTCTGAAGGTCATAAATTCTGTTTAGTTTTTTTTGTTTCCCTTCTAACGAGCCCTTTGATTTCATGAACTTTTGATCACGAGGACACAAAGTCACGATCATATACTAAGTACAAATTCTTCGTATAACAAACAATAAAGAGGGTATCAGCTGACGTATTTACGTAGTATGATAAGAACACGACACAATACAACTTTTTTGGACCATTTCCCGCGCTAAATGAAGTAGCGTTTTTTTAGTACACGTCTTCAACAGGGCAATTAAATTGATACGGCCACTCGTGGAAAAATGTTACGGTACTTACCACAGAGTATAATTCAGTTAGAAAGAACGTTATATTTAACGATTTGTTAATATTTTTGTTTGAAAACATTTTTATTTCTTCAATTGTTTTTTGAATTGAGCCTCTGGGAAAATTCTGGGTTATGGGGAAATTCACCTAGAACTCTTTTGACTATAACGTTGCAGGTATCTATAGTTATTGCTTTGTGTATGTTCTTAAAAAACCATTGCAGTTCTTAATGTATAGATACGCTTAAGTTATTATGATTGACAGTACTATTGTATTAAGTGGAAGCCTTGTCTATAACGGCAATGTCATAATATTTTGGTACATACATATTTGTAATTTATATCGATCATGGTTTAGCTTAAAGTTGAATTTTCACAGTCAATCTCTGACGACATTACTGTTTATTGTGTGCTCTACGGTAAAAGCTAGTCGTCTGCGATCATTTTTTCAACGCGTTTTGAACAATGGATTTTCGTGAGTGTGCCAAGGTCGGGAGTATTGAGAGATATTGAGAAGGTCAGGCAGACACTGTTGGTAGAGAACCAAGATGATTCCAAAGATAACAGCGAATCTGAGAAAGTTTAAGAAAAGTTCGGCAGTTAACATAAGATCGAGATGGGAAATGATTTTAAATACACAGAAGGAAATAACTTAAAATACTTAGCACGAGACAACTCAAAATCCATGGTTCGTTAGATTGTCTATGGTAGACTGTAAACCATAGACCACAGATGATGAGAGCCGATAACCGCAGACCTTGATGCACAGTAACCTAATAACGAACTATATCCGGTGAGTGATGCAAGCCTAATGCAACACTAATCGTTCACGCATTCGTCGACATTTGCATAATGATTGGACGTAGGTAGGTAGGTATATTATAAGTAGAAAAACGTGCGTGCAAAGAAATGATCTTTTGTTATACATACACGTATTGTGTTCCTAGATTCTTGTACATAGGCTGACGGCGCCGCGTCGTTGGCAACAGTATGTATGGCCTATAACAATCGTAGGTGATTAACCGGACACTATGGATAAACAATTAGACAATGGTTCAAGACCTTAACATTCGACTCTCGGCTTAGACACCTCTATGGCTCTTGATACCAATTACCAGCCCTTTTCAATTTTAAAGAAGAGTAGGAGAGAGAACTGTCCGTTCCAGAGAAATCGCATTTCTTTGGGATGCACTCGGTTTTCGGGTATTAATTATAAGACGTCTATTTGTTTTGCTTCCATGTTCCATGTTTTACAGCCTAATAATAGATAAATATTGTTTACATAGTGCATAAAGCACTATGCTTCCATAAAGGAAAAAGTGGAAAATGTTCTATTTTCTACTTTCTTTCTATTTTGCAATCAAATTGAAGAGTCAAGCATCAACGTAGTAAAGTATGAACTTTACAACAATCCAGCGCCATTCATAACGATGTCTAAAAACTTGAATTTCAATTTTAATTAGTTAAAGACTCAGGCTAAACTGAGCACTAATCTCTCCTCGATAAATCGCTAAATCACTTACCAGAACCCATTAAAATTACGAAATTGATCGCGGGCGAGCGCTTGCAATGAAAAAAAAAACATTTTTCACTTGTAAAACGTACTTACACCATTCTTGCCGGCCAGTCACTCGAGCGCGGTCGACGAAACCGCGTTTCCCGCGCAAACCGACCGCGCTTTACAATTTATTATCTGTGAATAGTTCCGTTTCCAAAATGGCGTTTAAATTCCGTAACATTTTCGGATTGATTCGGGATAATTTAATAATAAGTGAGTGGTTATTTTGTTTAGATTATTTTACGATTATTCATAGTATTGCTCCGGTTTTGTTAATGTCAGTGTTTGAAGTTTTTGTGTGTGCTACTTTCGCGGAAATGCGTCCTTGGAATATCTATTTTACTATAGTTACGTTTGTTTATAGTGGATTTGAATCCAATATACGGAAAACAGGAAGGAAGTAACCTTTTCATTGTAACGACAGTCATTATGAAAGATGGTTAGATAAGAAGAGACGTGTTTTTTTGTGGTTAAACGCAAAAATTCGACGTAATCTCTTGAATTATTGCATCTCTAGCTGATGTCTTTCTCGTGTCACAGTGGTATAATTTATATGCCATCAATTATAATAAGATATATGAATAATTAGTAACGCTTTGCTTTTATAATATGTTAGTGATATATCACTAATATTATTACTATCATCGTCGATATTAGTTGGTCTTTGTTCTGTGGTGACAAAAGAATTACTTTACCAAGATGCAGATCTTGATATTTTTTTCTGAAATGTTTATTAACCAATAGGTTTAAAAGAAAGATATAAATATAGTCATGCCAAGTAATATAAAAGTCAATCTACTCAGTAAAATGATAGGTACTGGGAATCCGCAAATACGGACCATCCATATTCTAGACTAGTTGATTTAGAAGCCTAAAAAGGAGTTCTTTTTATAATAAATATAACACTATTATTGAACGGAGACGACGATTGAGAAAGGATTATTGAGAATTTATCTCCGTAAGGAATAAAATGAGTTTAAGAAGTTGTATCAGAAAATACGCCGGTAAACTTGAGTCATAGCGAAGAGTCGTCTGCTTTTAGTATTACTTGGTATTATAAAATACTTAAAGTTATACGTAATTAGGTAAATAATAGAGTAATTAATCTGATTATAAAATGTAAAGTTCCATTTAGCAACTCCATTAAACCTTAATATTTCAAGGAATCTATTCTGAAGATATCCAATGCTTAATTGTCGAATAACATTAGAAAGTTGCGTCCAAATGTTAGTTGTTATGAAATTGACGAAACTTCGGGCGGTTTGCGCAAATTGTCGCTGTCGACGGTTTTTGTTGGTGTTTCGTTTACAACACTGGTTGGTGCCAGGCGCCAGCTTCGCCGGTGCTTTGAACTGAGCGCTTTACTATGGTTGTGTGCTTATCTGAGGTAATGGAGGCGTATTAGTAGAAGGGCATTGTTGGCATTTATAAACTGCCTTGGAACCCCGCTTGCTACTCCTAATGGAATACTTATGTTTTCCTTAAGTATCCCCCTATTGCTTTGCTCGTTATTCGTATCTTTATTATTAATACACTAATCAAAACAATCTTTATCTTGGCACTTAGAACCGGCCAGGTATGTAAAATTAGTGTTTAATAGGAGAGATTTAAATGCAAAGTTTGATTTCGTAAAAATTTCACTGAATACCAAATATTGCAAATATTGTCAGCACCAAAATATGGGTATCTTTATTATATTATAACTTACAAGTTTATTTAGAAGGTACTACGTTATTTCTATTTAATAAATTCGACTCATAAAATGATCAACGCCGTATAAGTAATTTGTTCATGAACCAAGTCTACTGAAGTCAATTGTCTTGATTGACATGATTTAGTTGTGTCTAGGAGTGTATGTTATTGTTATAGAAAAGTGTAAGAAACACGAATGTGTAACAAACTCACGTTCAGTCATATCGTAGTATTGATAACATGGGTGTTAAATGATTCACCTTTCTAGGTTGAGGTTTTAAATGTGTTCATGAAAAGCAAAAGCGCTTTTAAAATGACGGCTAATGGTAATTGTAATCTGCAATTAATGGTCAAAATTATTATTATCATTACCAATTATCGCTAATATAATTTATTTTACGATAGTTACCAAATCTAAATGATTAATGGTACCTAATAAATGGTATGAGAACATTTGATACATCATTTGATCATTAACTAATTCAGATCTTATAAGAAGGCTGTTCTTGCTTAACGTTTTTCCAATGAGTTAACATCGCTAAGGAATTTGAAATATTACTTAAACGATAATAAATACTAATCTAAAAATAATTAACACTTCGACTCGTCAGAAACCTAGCGGGTTTAAAATATGGTTAGGTAGTCGTCTACCAGCCATTTAAATGTAGATGAACACCCTGCCGAAAGAAAAATCGTTTGCGAAAATAGATTATCAATGAAATAGTCACAATGTATAAATTAACGGAAATTTACAATAGTGTTTTGGAAAAAAATTATACTATCTTGATTCTTTAGAATGATCCGTGTCCAATTGGTGGTGAACTTTCTGTCTGGCAGATAAAGTGTTTGACGTTTTATGTCAAGAATTCAAATTTTAGGTACAAACAAATACTTCAAAATTAGGTATTTTTATAGGATAATGATATTTGTCATCAGAATCAAATAAACTAGGTACTTTCGTGTAGGATTAGCTGTTTCATTTAGTTTAGTTTCCATTTAGTCACGTGTATTTGTTTTATCAGTCGAATAAACTACTAACTAGGTAGGTTGTTATATTAAGGATACATCAGGTAAATCCACATAACGTTTAAAAACTCATTAGTTCCTATTATTAGAGTTCTACCCTGTTGTTTTTATTACACACGTATTCTATAAGTAGTTCGTTATTTGTTATAGGAAATTGTTGGATATTATGTACTTGGATAAATAAAGTAGTTAGCTAAGTAAAACTTGGTGGCTACATAAGATATTAAGTACACACCATCACAATAATCTTAAAATTTGCAATGATTATAATACTCTACATCTGCATCTGCCACAATATTAATTTTGAATATCAAAACATAAAGTTAATGGATATTATGGGTGCAAGGCCTAAGGATTTGCACCATGGGACGAGACAATGATGCTAAATGGTCCCTGGTTGCACAGTGGTTGCACTAAATATTGTTGTAGTAGGTAAAAGAATTCTTAATTGCTGGATAGCTACCACCCTTGTTCTAGAATCTAGCCTAAAATTATGGGCAGTATAAAGTAGTTATAATTGATTCATGGGAAATACCAGTATATCGATAATGACAATATTACGGAAGTTAGTCAGCGACCGTGAACACTCAAATCATCAAATCATCTGGTGTACCTTCCGCTCGTTGATCGGCGATTGAAACAATAAAACCAAGAGTCATCAATCACGCATTGCACTGAAAAAGTTCTGAACAGAATGAGCTTGTCGGCTTGTCCAGTGGAGCGGGCCGAGCCGAAGCAGCACTGTTCTCGAAACCCCGTTCATTCGGCAACTCAATTCATCAGCTCTCGATGCTAATGTAACCTACATTCGCCGTTAGCGTTACTTGGTTACTTGCGCAACTAACTGCGCGCGAAGTGAACGTGCCTTTGTAGATTTGACCGTCGTATAGTAATATTTGTATATTTTAACGTGGTTAATGTCTATTAACTGTATTAATGGGTAGATCAGAAAGTTAATGTGTACTCGAGGGTCAATGGATAGTCTTTTGTTGTTAAATGCGATTAAAACAAGTTTGGAGTTGCATCGCTTCTTACACTCTCTTGTTCTTGTTGTTGTTAGGATCCTTATCGAGCTCAATGATTGTAAATATCTAACATTCACCTTAATCCTAATGGTATTCATGCAAGAAGAATAGGTTTTGATCATCCTTTTTACTTTCGCTTTTAAAAATCTATTGAGAATTCGTAAAATAGCACTCTTGTTTGAGTTGTACGATGCAATTCAAAAATGTCGTAAGTCTCAGTCATAACGATTAATAAAGCAATCCATGTTCTAATGTGGAACTTGAAATTACCGTAACGTCATATCGTTTAAATTAATTGCTTTATGTAATAAAAGCGGTTAGTTAATTAAACCACCATTTACTATAGAGAAATTACAGCTTAATCCTTGAACTACATGTAGGTAGGGTACTTATGTAATGTTTATGTGACTTCCCATTATGAGGTTACTTTAATTTTATTATAAAACGCTGATAAACTCATTTTTTGATTAATTGAGGTCTTTGCCAAATATCCAGAAAAATAAGAAGATGACAATGTTCTATTTGGTTAAAAACTGTTTTAACTGTTATGGTAATGTTAAAGTAATATATTATCGAATCGAATCTGAATAAATACTTAAAAAATATAAGACACAAAAGGTTTGTTTGACCTTCTAAGTAACAAAAGTGAGATGAGCGATTCGGCGAACAAGCAACATGGCTTGACGCCAAACATGTCATTGTCGTGTTGGTCTTTGTTCTGGCTAATCTTACATCGGCGATTTGTTTGGACATAAACAAAGCCGTATTATGTGATTATATCCTGCGGTGAAAAAAAGGTTTTAACAAGTTGGCGTTTTTTACAATATGTTGACTTGATTCGTCGTAATTGTATAAACGTGACGATTGTTCATAGTTAAATACATATCGCGTCACTGAGTCAAAACAGTTCTATCTCAAAATTTGCGGTTACGGGGAAACACCTCGTTTGAGAATACAAACAAGTGCATTCAATACTATATCACGGTTTTAAAAACGTCTTATCTTAGGTATTATTATCGTAAAAGTTCGATATACTAACATATTTAGTAAATTCTCGTAAGTAAAATGTTTTTTTGAGTTGCTACATTAAAAACCTACGTGTGCGATATGTGGATAAATAATTTTTAATTACAATTGTTATACAGCTTTTTAAATGGTGATTCTAGTTCTTTATAGTTCTCCATGCTTTAGGTTAGAGGACTGTAAATACTTGATATACTTACCATATATAGTAAGGCTATCTCGTGTATTTAACGCGCTTCGCTTGCATTGTCGGAGAATCACGTAAAAAGCAAGTACCTCGCTTCCTTGTTTGGTTAACAACGCTTCAATGACGCCAATAGTATTACGCACGTCCATGGGTGGCCGTGACCACTACCACTACATGGTAAGTACCATCAGGTGGTCAGTCAGCTCGATAGTTTACTTAAAAATTGCGTATATAACTTATTGTATATATCATATTCTCTCAGATATTTTCGTATTTGAGTGAAATACGCAATCATAAAAAACTTGATGATGGGTTAGAGGACTCGGTAACCATAGAGGGAAGTTTCTAGATTTTTTTTAATTGTTATAAAGGCACAATAGTTCCCATACTTAAGCCCTCGTATTAGAACTCCTTATGCGTATGGTATGGACGCTAATGATTTAAGATTGAAAAACCATTGATCAAAAAACATTGAATATCACCTAATTAACGACTCCAGCCACGAATCTAATCCTGGACCACTGTCAGAATTAACTTATGTGACCGGTCAGATTAATATTTTAAAAAACATAAATTTCTCAATAAATCAACCAAGAACGTGGTTTGTTACGCCGATTGTAATTAAAACACAATAGAATTAATGGCAACAGTGATTGGAACTAATTTGTGTTAAATCAATTCTCTGGCGTAGCGCTGTAGATAATGTTCGGATGTTGCGGGGATAATCGTTTTCAATTATACCAGTGATAACCCTTAGGCAATTAGTCCATTTGTGGGTGAAGCTAGGGTTGTCAACGAGGAATTAAAAAAATAATTATTTCAACAATTATTTTTTGTTTGTTTGTTCATTATTATTAAGCTCTAGTTTAAGCTTATTGTATTGTGCTTTATGTAACAAGTAATTGTATCTAAATCTAAAATGTTTTTTATCTTAATGATTCGTGGCCTTGACCTACATTGCAAAAGAATATTTAGGGTCATTGAGACTACTTCACAATACGAATATGTTGTTGTTTTCCTAAGACTCGAAATCGTATTTCGAACGATCTTGTAGGTAAGTCGATCGGTTATAAATTAGGCGCCGATTAGGGCTTATATCCTCAAGTGAACCTAAAAGCTAATAGATTTATCTAGCTGTAAAAAAGAAATTATAACATGCCAATGGTCCTATTGTTAAAAATCACATAGCTTAATGGTATTTTATGGAGAAAACAGAAACCAAAGCAAAGTGGAATGCCCAGTAGGAAATGAGTATAGAATAATTTCATCCATCGATCACTCAAGTCGACATACAGATAACTAAGTCGTGGAATAACAACAAAATGGCCGTTCTCATTTATGTCGATACACATTAATGTACATAATTTCTGTTACATAAACACTGCCTCTCTGATATAACATCTTGTAAAGAAATATCAGTCTCAGCTTAATAGGCGTTCTTTGCGGAAATACCTATATTGTTGTTGGTTCATTGCTAAATAATCTAGTTTGTATTATTACGAGTACAATAGATAATATTATGTTTTATACAGTCTGGTTTTATAGTATGTATTGTGTTGCGATTTTTCTACGCCCTTTACCCATATTTCATGCTATATATAAACATAATCAATTGTTTTAATCAGACATACCTATTATAACATTCTTCCACCAATACGTGTTTTTCTCCATAAATGTACATACGAGCGTCATTCCATGAAATACTGGCTGATGACTGTACTGTATTGGTTTTTTTTAAAGAACACAGTAAACATAATAATCGTAACATATACTGTACATCTACATATAATGAGAAACAGTCCGAAACACGAAATAAAAATTGCTCCGAAAGTGTTAATAGCACCGGATTTTAACGACATTAAAACATGCACAAGCATAGAACAAAAAGCAAGGTATTCGAGCCGCGTAATATTTTCCATTAGTTGTTGAATATCGCTAAATGTTTTCACTCGGATTCCGCAGTGATATGTCAGTTTAGCCGTTCATCTGTTCCGCTCCGAGTGCGTCGATATCCAACATGATTCTCTACCCACATTCCATACAACACCAATCTTAACAAATATCAAATCTATAAATATTACACACTAAGATAGTAGGTAGTCGGCAACTTTACAAAAAAAAAATGGGAGCCAAGTCTGCTTGTTTATTAAACTTTTATTACAGTTACTAAAACTAAATATTTTTTTTAAATGAAGATACTACTGCATCTTCCGTGGATATCACTACCTGAGCCGCACTGAAGGAGCCAAAAACCAGTGTAGTAGGACTTGTGAATTCAAGAAATTTGTTTTAACGACGTTTTCTCTAAGAGTTGTTAATATAGAGATCGTGAGAGATGAATAGAGTTACGGGTTACGGTCAGTGTTTGGATGAGTTACTGCTGGTGGTAGTTTTATAAATGTTTCTATATTCCTAGACACCATTATGCTTCGGATAGCTAAGCAAATATAGCTTTCAATACATTAATGGGTGCCTTAACATAGACCTCATACAAAGTTGGTGGTGTCAACAATTTCAATAATTACCTATATGCTTTCTCTCCAATATTCATAAATATCATCAGTATGAATTCATTCAATATTATTATATTCAAGTTTCGGCCTTTACTCCAAACTTTATAAACAACTTATATGTATGTAAATATGGCTGTTTGAATTTCCTTTCTGGGTAATCTTTATAAATTATAAGCGTGTGTCAAACCATAACACAGGTTTTGCAATCCTTTGCATTTAAAATACCTGTAATAAATGTACTTTGATATCATCAATAATAAAATAAATAAAATGACCTAACGTAACTCGAGTAGGTATTATTAATCTCATGATTGAAAACAAAAAAGAGCTAAGTATTGCGTGTCGCCATATTGAAATTAAGTGTTGCGTATAAAATTTTATTGTATTGTCTATATCTGTGCCAGTGTTGTAATCCGCTGGAAAAACACTTGCCACGGTGAAATCTGCATCTTTGATTGTAAAAACCACCTTAAAAGGTTAAGTCGTCGTAGGGTTTTTTTTATAGTGAAGACCCTCTGAGAACCCATGCTCGGCAATATTGTTTAAAAATTAATTGGATTCATTGCAATTTGATTGACAGTCTCATTTTTTCCGACTACATGCAAACTGTACGTACAGATGATCTTTAGAAACCATACCTTAAACATACCAAAAATATGTTGCAATCTTGAAATAGATTATGAGCTATAGTTACTGAGCAAATGA
Source organism: Lerema accius (assembly GCA_001278395.1). Classification (NCBI taxonomy): domain Eukaryota; kingdom Metazoa; phylum Arthropoda; class Insecta; order Lepidoptera; family Hesperiidae; genus Lerema; species Lerema accius. The sequence continues at coordinate 50,415 of LGAG01002959.1, forward strand.
AAGAACCGAGGTTGCCAAGTGGTGTTAGACTTGCGAATACTAATGGAATTGGCGACTCGTTTCCCAATCAGAAGATAATCGTTCAGGCCACAAATCCTGTACCAATGCATAGCGCAACGCTAATTTATACCCAGTAAAAGAAAATAATGTTATCTGCATAGTTGACGATTGTGAAATCATTATTGGTTATTGAAAAGGGTATTGGTGCTCGGTGTAGTGTAGAGAGCGTTTTGGGGGCACGATGGATTAGTTAACTTTTTAGACTATTATTTACTAAGCCAGCAAATAATAATAAATTATATGGTAACATTGGAGACCAGCTCAGAGGACTAGCTTGACAAGGAATGCCATAAAACTTTTCCATCCAGTTCAATATTAAGATTCTCATAAGTCTAGTGACTCAATGTTGTCAGTAAAGGGCCGTTGAACGATTTATAGAATAATAATGTTTAAAAGCATAGTCCATTTCTATGTAATTTTCCCTAATGACTGTGTGTCATTACGCGGTAAGCTGACATAATTCTCGGGATGACATTTCAAGTGTTACGTCACTTCACAGACAATTACTGCGGCATTTGCAAATGCAGATATTGCGTGTGAATGGACGGCAGGAAAATGGCCACAAACGAATATGTAACGTTTATCAAAAAGAAGTCACTATGTCCAATATAAAAACTATGGTAATAGTGGTTTCTTTGGGTTTGAGAACTTTCGGGATATTACTAAATTATTCGTCATAATTATCTTTCGAGGCAAAGCGAGCACATCTTTACTAAAACTTGATAAATTCCTTACGAGAACTGACTGATGGACAACGTTAATCCAATGGACCTAAAGGCATTAATAAAATTTTGCAAAAGGTTCCTTACATAGTGTAAAGAAACCTATAAGAAATATTTTTTGACAATTATTCCAAACTGGAGTAATAACTAGTAGCTATTTACTTAATATTTTATACTTAGGGATTCAAAGGTGAATAAAGAACCATACTAAGACAACCCATACATTCTACCTACATACATATTTTAATTTTTAAATTGCACTGTCTCAATTCTTGTAAAGAAAGTCTGAATTCAATTCCGTGTTCACACCTACGTACATCGACAAACTCGAAGCAGCCGAGACAACAATGTTTAGTGATAAGGTCATAACATCCATTCAAATTACATTAACACCGGCGATTCTTGGAAAAGAAACAGGAATACGTGACCGGCAGTGTTTTGCAAACACCACTCCACCTTCAAACTATACGTACTTGACGCTCCGCCAGTTGATATGATACTTCGTTAAAAATATATGGAAGCTTCAAGAAATATGTTCAATACAAAATGTTATGAATTAAATACCATCTGTGTGCTGTAATATCTACATGAATTATATTGAATTTTAAAAACATTTAGCTTTAGTTTATGTAGATTGTTTTCCGAGCGCACATAATTATTAAAAACATTTTTTATCACAGTTAGTGCGATGTTGGTATAAAAGACAGAGCCAATTTGCTGTGTTTTTTTTATATAAAGGCTAATATTTTTGATCACATATAAAGGTAGGTACAGATCTCTAAGATAGTTTGATAAATTGATTTACACAGCATTCATCTTTCACTACGGACTTTGGTAGTGTATTGTTCTGAAGCAAACACATTATAACTGTGAAATATTATACATAGTAGCTATTAATTATTATTAACCTTTAGTCGTTGCGCATTGTAGCACGTGTGTTATGCAAAAATATGCATGTTGCACGTACAGTATGTACGACATACGAGGGACAATAAATTTAACGGCGTTTAGTTTAATCTGACAATTTAATATGATTGTTGGCTCTTCCTACGATGGAGTAGAAGGCAAATAACGTTTGCTGCGGAGTGGAAACTATATACAATCGTTGGAATCAGTGATGTATGATGTATCTATCTGCGTCATTCTGTTCTTTATATTGTCGGAAGTTTGTTTAATTAATGGTCTGTATAGTATCGTAGGTGTTCGCTGAAATGTGTAGTAAATTAAATTCCTTAATAAAGTTCTATAAAGATTGATAAAATGGCGGATCTGTAGCTAAGAAAATATTTGTTTCATCCATTTTATTGCTATAGAACTAGAAAATTTTTCTTCAAAGTTATCATGAACGTAGGAAAGTTTAACATTCAATAATTCCTCTCATTCTTAGTTCATCATTTTAAAATGTCTAGATTAGGATTTATTCATTATTCCAAGCTTAACAACTTTGTTTTTGACGACGATTTTTTCCAGACAACCTTGGGGTAGAAGTTAAGATTTTGAGCAAATACATTAAATGACAATGCGTACTTTTAACCTAAATTATGGACCGTGAATTAAGTAAGGGAAAGAAGCAAAAGTTTAAGGAGATGGATTACAAAGGAAATTGTAATAGATATACCTAATGTTGATAATTAATAGCTATTGGTACTACAGTTTGGAAAATTTACTTACTTACATTATTAGAGCCATAGACCCTATTCAGTACCAAGTGAATCTCCTCCGCATGTCGCGCGATTGACTCACCATTGTCTCAGGCCTACGGTATTGCCTTGGCAACACAATGAAATGAATCTTGTAACTACATCCACCAAATTATTATATAATTATATACATTAGATCATTATTGTCTGAGCACAACAATGCGCAGTAATACCATAGCTAATTTCGACTATAATTTGTTTTGAGAAAAGTTTGTCAATTTTAATTTGCGTTGCTGAAGTGTTTTTACGTTTTTATACTCGTTTTCAACAAATATAATTGTGACGTATTATAATCTGACTAATCATTGTTATTCTAGAATCTAGATATTAACAAGATTGAGGTGAAAATGATGATATAAGCATCTGTTAAAAGAATAAATACCTACTGCAAAAAATATTTTACAGTTGACTCTAAAACCGGAGAAAGTTGGACTCTGTAATACTTTTCTTTAATCATTTAATTTGAATAAGGATTGTAAAAGAAGTATTAAAATATATTGAAACATTTAACCCATAAATCTAAGGTCTACTAATATTGTGGGGTTCCTGATAATTTGCAGTGTTACGAGTATTCCTGTGTTAAAAAGTTATGTTTAATGTAACAAAAACTTCCTGAATGCATGAAAATTAATCAAATTCAATACAGATGATTAAGCATATTTGACTACGTTAATTTGCCTATAACAAGCAGGTAAGTATTGACCGTAATACGCGCGTAATTACGCAATTTTAACGACGCATTTAATTCACTAATAAGCAATAATTCATCGCGTTAGTGTTTAAATTATTACAATCATAATAGTGTTTATTAAACATTAAATTGTTTACACTGTGTACCGCGTGAGTGTGTGGATGTGATGCCGTCACTGTATCCTTGACTAGTGGCCCGACACGAGTCTGTTTGCCAGATTATCTAGTCACGAATATAATGTAATACTTGTATAGGACGTGAGCATCAAGATTTCATTTTAAAATTATGTATTACATTGTGCACATCACGTAGGTACCTACTAACAATTTATGAGTAGTAGATGATCTAAGATAAAATTAGGGATGGCCTTTACCTATTTATTTTTCTATTCAACCCACTGAGTATATTGTTAATATTGCTACTACTTCTCATCTATTAAACACGTCGTCCGTAATTCGTTTCTTAGACCAGGATCAAGAGTATCGTTAAAATTTTACTCGTTAGAATTCGTATGCATACGCCGAGATGGCGATGATCGATTAGTTATGGTTTTCATTCAGACTTGACGTAAGGTTTTAAATTTTTATTGCATAGGACTTGTTCATATTACGAGTACGTTTGTTACGAGTATGTTTAGACTTGACTAAGTATAGTTGATTTGGCAATAGCAAATAATGTTTATGAAGTTATCTAGTATACCAATTTCCTGCTACGAGTTACTCTGCCCAGTGATATATGATGAAATGTTTGTTGCAGGGTTCGTCCTGGCGTCTGCCGTGGTGTTACTGCTCGCGGGGATCATATGCGCGATATTCTTCGGCACGTGGGTGCGGCTGTTCATAGACCATGTAAGTTGATTGTGTACCTCGTTAGATACCGGTGCATCGATTTTATTTTAGTTACAGATAAAACCACTAGTGTTAGAGTGATGTAATGTTTAATTTGTTTTCTGATAATATGGTGTTCAAATGTCGCCTGTCAGTTGTCCTATATACATCAATTCAAGATGTAATTATCTATAAGTACATGCCAACATTATTATTACATTACAACATTATTATTATTTACAAAGTCATAGCCGTAGGCAAACCAAATTACCTCTCAAAGATGACAATGACCATTATATTGTTTGGTTGTGGAAAATGGAAGTTCTCAGCAATCTTTACATCGCGACCGTCGCTTCTAGTCAAATATGCTTAGAGATCAATTAAGGCAGCCTTGGCACGCTTCACGAAACAAACAGCACTTGTATTGTAGCTCTTTAGGTCTCTGTAGCCGCCATCCGTGCCGTTACACCGATGAAACATTAATTCGAGCTTGCTTAATGATTGGGCATGCTACTGTTGCCAATGCCAGGGCACTGACTCGCTCCGTATGTGCGAAAATGAAGGTTTAAAGCCGTACATTCGCTGTGGTGATGTGTGCTTGATAGTACCTATATAATTATACTATGAAAGTTTATGTGAGCAGATAGTTATCATAATGTGAGTCCATAGTCGACTTGGGCCATCTTATCATAAAAGCCCAAATCTTCTAATTTGCACACTGTTCAATTGAGTCTCAATTTGGTCTCGGCAGGATAGCTTTTGGCACCTTTGGCACAATATGTGCACAATAGACATTTTGTCATTATAATAATTGCAACCCAATTGAGTTTTACTACAATCGGATTAGTGAAATTCTACGTTAAAGCAGCAGATTTGGGCCCTAGGTGGCTTGACAACTCATTACCAAACTATCAACCTAAACGAAATTAAACTGAACGCCTATTATAATACAGCATGAAATCCTCTAATCCACAGGAGCTGGTGCTCCGCCCCGGCTCGATGACGTTCGAGTGGTGGGCGCGGCCGCCCGTCAGGCCGTTCGTGCGGGTGTACGTGTACAACGTGACCAACGCGGACGAGTTCCTCAACAACGGCTCCAAGCCGGTCCTCGACGAGCTCGGCCCTTATGTTTACTCGTGAGTTACTTACTGTTGATCGTTTTAGTGCTTCAATGTGATAATAGATGGCGGTAGTAGGGAGTTGTGGGGTTAAATTACTAGATGGCGCTGCAATTATGTATAGAAATAGCATCTTACGTTAGGACAAAATAATATACTGGCTGGAACAAAGTTTAACGACCTTACACAAGAGGCTAATGCTATAGTCTTATTAGTTGTTTAGTAAGATTTATTCTCGAGCCATTGAATTTAGGTTGGAGTCTCATAAATGTGTGAAGTTTGGTAACAAGTATTTGTCAATCGAAGGCTTCATTAATGCTTCATTTTTCTTATTCTGATTCTCTTTACTAAAGTCCAACATTTCCATACTTAACAATTGTTATGATGACGCAAATCATTATAAGTTACCTGTGCATAGGTGTGTAGGTACCTACTTACTAGTAACGTTACGCAAACCAATAGGTACCTCTGTAATGTACTTACATTACAAAGTACATTATAAGGGTCATAACGTTTCATGGTATTAGCTTGTGGTTAGGCCACACGGAGATCGTAGAACTAAACGTCCTTGCTATGTAAATCCACCATAACTTGTCGTTGTACCAACCTTTGAATACACACAAACACATACATACATACAATACAGTATGGTTAGTTAAATGCTGTCACATCTTTCGCCCAGTAAATTATAACATTTCGTATAGGATGCGTTTTCTTTTCTTTTGGGGTGGGTTAAAAACTGTATTTTTTATGTTTGGTGTTTTTCAAAGTAAAGATCTAAATAACTACGTATAGGTAGCTATTACTTGTGATCCTAACAGTCATACTATTAGATTAGATACATGGCAAAGAAACTAATTGATCACTTTTCATAATTATTTTGTACACGAGACGCCATTAGATGTTGAAATGTATCATTGTTGCCTGTTATGATGATACCATTAAATATTACGAGTTATTAAAATGTAGTTGTAACGTAGGTAAATAGGGGGGTTATTTTCCTACATTTATTAACTTACCGGCAAATAAATGATTGTTAATTTTACCTAAGAATAAGAATTAAAAAATTGCAATTACTTAGTTACGAATCTGTACGTAAGTAACTTCTAATACAAAAGCGATGTTTATAGGGTTGTTGGCCGTTATAAAATAAAAAAAAAATTAAACTTTGACGAATTATTATGCATATTTGACCAGATACAAGTTCAATCACACCTATGTCGTAAGCGCTGTAATAATATTTAATCAATATCGGGATCCGTAATCAGGTAATAAAAAAGTTTACTTACCTACAAATTGTTACTACAAAAACTAAATCAAATGCCCACCTAATTGCAACTCCTTTAAATAGTGTCTTTAATTCAACAACATTGGGAAAGTTGGACTAATAGAGAGTAACTAAGATGTTGCTGGTGGGAAATTCCATCGACAGTCCGACTACAGCAGGTAAAGAAAATAATTATTATTTCTCATTCCACACGATTTTCTATGAAATGAAAATGACTGGATATTTTCTATTTAAAGTATTCTTTTAGTAAAAAGATATGAAGTTTTTATTGCATGAATATGTAAAACACCTAGATTATTGTATTCTTGTAGCAGTTTTATTTTAAGTTAAATACTAAATTAAGTTAATTGTAATAATTATTATTCCGCGCTTAATTTAGACAAATTCGTTAATATGTAGGTATTTCGTAAATTGTAGTATTTTTAAGATAGAGGATACAAAGGATGAAACACATCATAGTAGGTAATTATATTCCTAACAGATGCACATAAATTTAGATGTCACGCGATGTAGCGTGCTAGTGTAATTGTAATAAAGATGTGGCATAGTGAGGACAGGTCCTGTTGAGATACGAGTACCAACTTTTTTATAGTGCTGTTCACCCGATGTAGTGCGGTACAAAGTACGAATGACCAGAGATCGAAGTTTCAATATATGTAAGGGGAGTGATGCATCTGTTAAAGTAGATATAATTTTTTATAAGAGAATATCTAATCACATAAATATTTTTTTGTAATATTTTTTGAACATGACATTTGAGACAAACTTTGGACTGTACGAGGAACTGTTATCCTAGGCACGCACTAGGCAGCCGGGCTACGGCAATCAAAAGGAAAATATGACGTTGTATGGAAGCCCTTGTACATAGGCATCCACGAATTCCTTACTAATGCGCGTCTAGACTTAGTCTATCACTAGATCATTATATTCCAATCCACTAATCCACGTAATATTCTCCATTCCGCAGCGAAGAATGGGAGAAGGTGAACATAACAGACAACGAGAACGGCACGCTGTCGTTCCACTACCGGCGCTCGTACACGTTCGTGCCGGAGCTGAGCGCCGGAGCTGACGACGACTCGGTCGTCGTGCCCAACATACCCATGCTGGTGAGTTGACGGCGACGGTGGTAGGTTGGCGTGAGTGAGCTGTGAGATTGGCGGTTGACACGGGCCGTTGACAGGGGCGGTTGACATGGGCGGTTAACATGGGCGGTTAGCATGGGCGGTTGACATTGGCGGTTTATTGGTTAATGTGTGTTTGAGTTCAGTATAGCTAAGTAGTATTATTAGTTATTAATTGTTTTTATTAAGGGATGTAGGTATTTATTGGTATAAAAATTATGAATTTTAATTGAATGAAATTTCGACTAACGCCTACAACTGTAATAAGCTCAGCTTTAGCTATTATCTTCAATAATGTTTAATAGTGAGCTCGAATCCAATAAATAAATAAATTAATTAACAGCTAATTAATACATTTTGGTCCATTTAAAAATATTGCTATTTTTAGTCATAATAAATTATTTATCTACTTAAATTAACAAGTCGGAAATGAATGTTTTTGAATTTAGAATTTGAACAAGTGTTCATTTCTGACGTTAGGCAGGTATTAACAGTTAAAAAATGTTCACGGACGGAACGCGGTTTTCTTTTGCCATGAGTAGGTAGCGTGGTCTGTGTCAGACGAGACTGAATACAATTGTTTTGTTTGAGATTACTCACTGGCGTTAAAGATCTACATCACCTCATATTTATTTTATACACACATTAGCTGTGGGTATGTAACTAGCAATACAATTATTCTTTATTTGCAGACAAATTACACACTGTACAATCAGACTAACAAGCGTAGCATTTGCTGTATACCTAACTATTTACTTACGACGACGACCAGGCGAGCTATTTCTCAAAAATAAAAATCGTATATTCCAGCCAAAGAAATGCCATAACCGTCTGTGGCTTATGGTAAGACAAATTTTGTCAAATGATCCTACATGCCTTAAAGGTTAAAAACCACTGCTGCAAACGCTACTGTGGTTGTTAACTTCCAACAAGCTTTCATAACGAATGCGCAAGTTACTGCGCAGTCGCGAGAGTGTGCAGTGCACAGCCAGTCATTTCAGAATGAAATGCAATAGAAACCACACATTATCACAGCTCATTTGAGTGCGGGGTCAGCGTCGCGAACGCGGGGCGAGTGCGGGAAAGCTGATACCGTCTCGCCTTACGATTACGGCGCTGTAATGCCCCACGCACGCACTCTAATTGTTACAATTACACACATATTAATAGAATGTGTTATTGTGGCTTTGGTTTATTGGATATCATGTGTTCTAATTGGAGATTTATTAGTCACCTAAAGTTAGGTACTTTATTGTGCGATTTGTTTAGTTGAGTTTTTGTAATGTTTTTTTCTGGTTTCACCTATTTCAAATTTGGCTATATTTTGATTTTATGATGTCATTATACCTCATCCTTTCAGTATGACTCGCAATCTGTGCACTATGATTCGGAAGTTAAGAATGGACAGACATCTATTAATCATAAGTATACAAGGACAAATTATACGCGTGTTCTGATGATTAGGCGCCAGCATGGACAACAACACGAAATAAATCATACGAAGTATCGAAACAAATTTTTAAATCGTAAAATTGCGCACATTTCGCCGCTTATTTTTCAAGTTCCGTGCAATAGAATTAATGATCGATCAGCGAGCAGACACCGAACAGTTATCCGGCCGGAGAACGGTCGGTTCCGACTCAGGGGGTTCGATTCTCGACCAGTTGAGCATGTGCATTAATTTAATAGTAGTCTGAGTGATCTGCACACTCGTTTGTGCTTGAAGCGGAAGTGGCTATGTTCTTGACTTAATTGTTATACTCGATATGAGATTTGCTAATTGACATGCATGGAGTTTCGAGGAAAAAATAATTTAAAGATTCTTTGAAATGATTTAAAGATTCAGTGTCACTTGTATTAAAATATTTTTTTAATTATAGGTGCATTCAAACAGGGAATACCTCATTTTAATGGGTTCATTTCATTTGTTGTCGAGACTACTTTGCTCAAAGACTGTATAATACTCTGTAACCTATAGAAATTAAGAGCTGTGAATTTTGAAAATAAAATAAAAAAAGACATTTACGGTATAATAACGTTTTTGATTTTAGTCTAAATGAAGACTCAGTCTGAAAAATCTTTATTACAAAACGTACGTATAAATTAGTGTGTAAAACTAAAGTAGAACACCACAATAAAATTACTAATTAGTGCGGCAGCGGCTGGCGCCACCTGTTATCGGTTACGGGAAAGTGTCCACAGTGCGTCATCCCATAAAACTTTCCTGTGAAATGCGTTGAGCTGGCGAACTGGCGACTAGTAATGTATGCTGCACAGGCTATAGCTGCCTCGTAAATAGCCGAGCGTGATGTCAATATGTAGATACGGTACGTGCGGCTGACTCCACTACCCTGGGGTCGTTCACCTCGTGGACTCCATGACGTTGACTTCATTAATGTTTCTGTAAGGGAGGTCATGATCTTTTGCAATGTCGCAAGTTTGTATTTTTTGTGGTTATTTGTATGATAATAAGAAATTTATTTTTACTCAATTTCTTAATGCTGACGTCTTCGATGATGCGTCATCATTGCCGTCAGCTATGGGATTTGATTCTCAGCGTTCGTAACCCCGAAGTTTCCAAGACTTCAGTTTTCAAAACAATCAATTAATTGTGGAACCCACTAACAGACCGGATTTACCAGAGCAAGGAAAATCCACTTGACGTCATTTTGTCTCTCACTGGCGTCATTTCAATCCACTGCGAATGTTACTTATGACATTACTGGTGCCTTATTCCGTTCTTTATCGAATACTAAGTACGTATGAACGTAAACATAGGTGCATCAAACCGCGACCGAGTATAAGCCATAGTTAGTAACCACGGTTGAATTGTTATGGCTAAGTTTCCTCGAGTTGGTCGTAACAAAGTATAGTCTGATATGTGTGTCGCTTGCTGGTCACCCGCTTGCGGCTTTCACTGCAGTCATACGATACGTGTGGAGACATTGTCGTATACTTTCAATTTTACCATTTAAATTGTTTGTACAAGCAATTTAATTGGTTGATTTCCTTAAACGTGTGAAATTTGAATTGTAACTAGAGTAACTTCAATCGCTCGGTGCGATCGATCATTGAAAAACAATAGCTATGCTGCTGTGAAGCAAGTGATTTAGATGGATACCTGAATACGACTTGCTAGTCAAATTATTTAAAACGCGTGTAAAAGAACAACTTGTTGGCAAAGGTTCCAATGAATATTTTTATTACAAACACAATGGTAATCAACATGAACAGTTCTGCAACCAGAGTTAATTTTGTAATCAAGATGTTTATTATTATTATTATTTTTTAATATCAAGAATGGTTGCTTTGCTCATCCTTTTCTTAATTTCGAAGATCTAAAGAAATGGAAGGTATTAAAAAAATTGAGTATAAATAAATAAATTCATCAAGATCATTAGGCTATTAATATGGCGTCCAGTGTCCACATGATATAGTAAAATTAATAGGTAGTAGTAACGTAGTAACTCGCCGACGAGACCCGCCCACGATCATGTAGCGGTATTCTGTGATAATAATAAATTTATTTACCGTTTGTCCGTCCATTCAACTCGTATAGTATGGGTATAATGTATCATCTACGCTGTGCCTGATTTGTTTCCGTATAAGTTTCCATATATGTAAGTTTTGCATTAATTTCGTCTACCATCAAGGAAATATAAATAAATCGGAATCGTTTTCGCGTCAATAACTATTGCGTTAATTTCTGTTCTAATTACAACTTTTTAATGGGTGTGTTTTTCAATACCTTTCTAAGTGTTTTTCGTATTTTAAGAACCGGTTTTATTATCAAACAGTTTTTCTATGTCAGGACATAATCATTACTTCAAATGTCATAATATTACATAATTACAACTGATTGCAACGAATAAGTAGGCAATAGCTTAAAATACGACCTCCGACAAGTATTACAAAAATCAATGTAACATTTGATCGAAGAATACGATACGAGGATTTTATT
>LGAG01002959.1:107002-135133 GCA_001278395.1 Lerema accius
CATGCAGATGTTACAGGAACAACACAGGTACTCACCATTACACATACGTGCTATCATTTATCTACACTTCATCGTTTTTACTATTTGTATACATGCGTCTTTTTATTATTAATACTGGTTTATGTTCACTGTTTAAGAAATACGTACGCGTAGATGTACGATGTGAGTGTGTGTGTATTAAAGGTATAGTTTTTAATTATTTGCGAAGTCTTAATTTATTCTATTTTTTATTTTATTTTTGACACGGCAATTTAGGCGAGACAACATTTTATAATTTTAATCAAACACGTGAACTTTCCAATTTCTCCGATGGTATTTTGTATTTCAGAATCAACGAGAATCAAAATTTCTTTAACGAAAACCACATAAAACAAGAGATAGACTTCGGGAACGAAGAGGAGAAGTACTTGTGCGACAGGAACAAGGAGCAGATTGGTAAGTGTTACTAGCACTACTAAAAAAGCATATATTTAAAAATTATACTTATATACTAGAACGACATAATATAGGCGTCGTATCGTATAAATAGATGAATGCACACTTCAATATGAAAGATACTATTTGCAACATTTCTTTCAAATAATAATTGAAGATTCAACCATGACGTACTAGATATAGAGCTCATATTTAATTTCTACTTTTCACGCTGGAGTGTTGTCATTGGAGAAATATGATAAAATTGACTATCAGCACGTCACTAATATATCAGTGTTTATGTATGTGTATATTGTAGAGGGCGCCAGTGTGTTGTACGAGAGCCAACGGCGGCTGTTGGAGCAGCAACGGCTGTTGCAGCAGCTGCAGCACCAAGTCAAACAGGAGCCGGACGTCGCCAGCGGTATGTACCGTATACGACACCATATCATCCGCAGTCGAACGGCACTATGGAAGAATGCATAGAACCATCAATGCTGATATTAAAAGTTGAATAACACTTCAAAAATATATTTGATTGATAGTAATGTAATTGTATATTGACTGTAAATTAATTTTTTACTGAACTTACATGAAATTACGTGTAAATATCGTTGTCAATTTTGATACGATTTTGTCTTTCTTTTAGATATTCTGGAAACTAGTGAATTTATTATATTTTTTGTTGCAGGATGCGAGAGTGTAATGCAGCCACAAACGAGCCCTTATTATAATACAAACGGACACACAAATGTTACAGGTTAGTATTTTTTTTTATATTTAAATTTTATTTTATGAATCTTTCAACAAAGATTGCCAACCATTTTCTATAATTTTTTACACCATTTAATAATTTTTTTCTTAGTTTTTCTGTCAGTAAATGTGATTATGTCGTATGTATGTATGTATATCTGTCTGTCAATGCAGGCGGGTACTACGAGCAGCTGTCGCGGCCGGGACCGGAGATGCTGATCGCCAAACAGAACGCGCTCGCGGCGCACACGCAGCTATGTGAGTCGTACTTTATATCATGATCGTCATCACAACACATAAGGAACCTTGCACACGACCTTTTTTTTCACGCGCCGACGATATGTTTACAATCTCGTACTCAACGCGTTTTCGTAGATACATAGTATTAGTAAGGAACTCGCTGAGAACAAGCTTTTAAATAACGTGTGCAAAGGTAAACTATCTTACGGCTGGATTTTTAGTTCACCCGCAATTTACTGCTTTTAAAATTAACGTACTACTCGACTGTATAGAAAAAATACGCAAACTAACGAACTAGTGTTCGAAAGAGAGGCACAATACCCAGTAATACATAGTATTGTTATATATAATATATATATATATGTGTGTGTGTGTGCAGGGCAGAACACAATGAAGCGGCCATTCTTCTACAGCGACAGCTCACACTACAACTCCTCGCAACTGTTACATAGATATGAGGTAAATATATTAGTGAACACATTACATTGTTGCTGTCTCTCTCACTCCTATAACAGTTATCATAAGAAAGACAGAGATATACATTGTACGGAGATGATTCCGATAGGTATTTTCTTGTATACTAACTAAATACTTAAATTCAATAAAAATATAAAATTTTATATCATAAAAACGTAATCGCGATAATAATTTATTTTTAGCAAAACTATAATTTGCTTCATTTTTTTACTGTATAATATTATTAAATGAACACAAGATTTCCAGCCCATTTAAGCCCATAATTGGGATTATTACTTCGAAGGGTTAGTGGCCAAAACGAAGTGTTTAACAATTGTTATCTAACGATAAACGGTTTTAATGTTTTTTTCTTGTTCCAATGTTCCAGGACCTAACCAGAATCCAACAGTGATGAAAGACATTCCAAAGTTTTGAAAACAAAAAATATATTGTAATTAATTGTAATTATGATATAGATTATAATATAACACAAACAAATTCTCTATGTGACGATAATCTCTCCTCGGTCATTTTTTGTATATTGTATAATTATTTGTATAATTTATATTTTTTTTCTATAACTTATTGTTTTATTTGTATATGATGTCAGTGCTTTTTAATATGAAGCTCAACGTACGTTAACTCACGCCACAAGTGCTGGCGTGGTGCAAAAAAGCAATTATGATTTTTATTGTGGATAAAGACTCTGTGAAATATGCAGTTGTTTATTCATAACCGAAAAGTCTTCCATTCCATATTTTTTTTTCATGTACGTATAAGTATGTACTTAAACGCAAATACGTTGTATATAAATACAAATATATGTTAAAAAAGCACTGGCATCGCTTTTTAAAAACTGTCATAAAAAGTATGTATAAATAATAGAATATATTTTAAAATAGATATGTATTTACTAATATTGGCGGGCTTATTTTGATCTTAAAACATTTCACAAGTGCCGTGTATGTTTGGTACCAATTTGCTACCGATCTGGCGGCTTGCGGCGTGTCGCTAATGGACATGTATTTGTACGAACTAATGTTTTGAAAATGCCGCACGATAATGAACCTTATGCCTTGATTACAAATGCCAAGTCAAACTTCAAAAAGTTTTTTTTATAAATTCGTAATCTGTGCAATAAATTATTGTTTTTAAAGTTAGATTGTCGTAGGCACTAAATGTAACGGGTACTTACGATTTTGGACTTTTGTATCTAATCTCTACATACATATTTCCGCCTCTAAGAGGATACAAGTGGATATACTAGCATCGTGAGTACCCCTTTCATTCAAAATAATATTACATGTTTCCAAATTATACATCGCACAAATTTATTATACATCAAATAAAATGTTTTATTTTTAAATATGTATCTTATATTTCACTTTTATATTCTAAATATTATTTACAAATTTGATTACTGTTAGTTTATAATTTTTTTATTAAATGTTTTCTTTTTCTTTTGTATAAAAAATATATTATATTTATGCGACAGAGATCAAAATAGTTACCATTAAGTAATTTCGATATGTGTGAGCCTTTCAAACTTTTTTCTATTTTGATACAGCTGTAAGGTTTATACAATAATTTTATATACTGTGTTGAATTTTGTTGAAATTTTATTATAGTATTTTATTTTTTAATTTAAAGTATATGAACAATATATCACCACGTGTTTTGTTTATTTTGTATTGTTTGTTATTTTACGTTATAGTTTTAATACGTCTTGACAATATATTGTATATTATATCACACTTATACGTTGTATAATAGATGATGTATAATATCGTTATGTTTTTGTCAGCTATTTTATAAAGGTGTTTTTATACAGCTGTTTCAAATTAGGACAAAAAATATTAAGTCCAACGCATGCGACTGCAGGCCGATGATCACGTTGCAAAAATTCGCTCCTCGTCACTCTCACATTTGAGATATTTGTAATTTGAGGAAAATAAAACGTTACATTTCTTAAGTCACGCGGAATATTTGCTAAGAAGTGATATTATATCGAATTTACTTGGCAATTATTGATACATAGATGTAGCTTGTAAGTCGTGTTAAATTGAGGTTTTTTTAGTTAATGTCGTTCGTAATTCGTCACAATATCGTTTCGCAGTGAAATCGTGTCTTGCCAAAGTATTTTTTAACAGATTTCATTCTCGTTTTTGGATTTTTGATACGAAATCTGTTGTTAAATGTAAATGTTAGTTGATAAAAAAATTCGCGAAGTGGCGGTAGAGGAGAAAAATTGACTTTTATGTGCGTCATCAATTTAGTTTATACCAACATTCGGATATTTTACTATTGTACTGTTTTAAAGTTTAATAAAAATCAAAGGCAGTCTAACAGAAACAAAAATGTGGGGATTGGGAAATTTAATTCCAATTTTGCTGTGAATGGACAATAAGTTCGTCTGGTATCTAATGTGCACATACCTGTGTCGTCTGTCAGTTGGTATACACTAAGTTTATGATATAAATGGTGTCTCATTTTATATTTTTGTAATATTCGTTTCTACTTGGTGCTCGTTAATTTTAATATTTTTTCCGAATTTTCTGCATTTTTTGTTTAATGATAGTTTGTTTCCTAGAAGATGTGTCAATAATATATGAAAAATTGATGTTTGAGTACAAGTTCCGAAAAGGTAGTACGCACATTGTAGGCGACTCGCTAGAAGATAATTTACTTTTCTGTTAGAATTTACTGTCCACGGTTTGCTACTGAAATGTCCAAAGGAAAAAATATTTGGTACTCACATGGAATCCATTTTAAACCAGTTTTTACTAGATTACTTTGGTAATTTAAACTTATAAAGGCATATTACAATTGGGTATATAGGTTTATTTAAACCTTGTAATAAAAAAAATCATATATTAAAGAATCAAGAAAAACTAAGAACTACATATACCTTTATTAACGCCTGTATAATTACTTATACACTGTTCCACATGAAAGTTCTCGGTGTGAGTGTTTCCTTTGGCTATTTGAGCGGCGGCGGACGTTATTTACCATAGTGTTAAGTCGTAGTTAAGAGGCGGGATGGTAGATTATGTGGAACCAAGAAGAGCGTGCAGTATGTATGTATGTATGTACCATAGAGTAATAAAACAATAGTATAGAGCGCGCATATTGCACAAAATGTTCAGTTCGCTGCGTAGGCAAATATTTGTATGGACAAATAGAGATGCACCAATTACGTACCTATCGGCAACGAGGTTTCGGTAAGTTATGTAAATAAATAAATATGTTTGTAATGTACTTTTTACGTTAACGTTACAACACTAGCTAACTTACACCACTAGCACTCAACCACTTGTGCAAGCGCTTGCGGCGGGAACGTTGTGTTGTTCTCACCTGTGCCTACTGTTCCCACTTTGTTAGGCGCGCTCTATACTATATTCATTATTATTCTAAGGTATGTACTATCGCGTTCATTTCTCACTTGTACTGTATTCGAGTCTCTTGATAACTTTTAATATTATCCCTCGGTTATTTAAACGGAAATCTTGTAATTATATAAATCAAAATGATATTTATACTATGAGAGTTTTGAATAGAGAAGAAATTATTATATTTTTATTATTTGTACGCTCTAAATAGACCAAAGCTGTGACTTATTGTAAAGAATGTTGTTTAAGGATAATCATGTTACGTCTATGGTATTTTACTATTCGGCTGTTTACATATGAATAATAAAGCATTCACTTACACTCGTATCAAATTGTATAATATATTATACATTGTATAATTTTGATTCAAATCAGTAGATTTCATTATTAGTAGTCAGCACCAAAAGTGTAAATATATTAAGCTTATTTTGTTAAAACTATGAGTGCAATACACTTTTTATATAAACTATATTTTTTAATGTATGTAATAGCTTTGTTATATATATTTACATTATATAGATACATTTAGTTTAAAAGTTATAATATGTCGATAGCCGTAGAGTAAAAAAACGTAGGTGTAACAGTGTGGATACGATTTGACATGAAGATTTCGATACTACTTGTTGCGTTAATTGTACCATCTTGTAAATTATACACTTTTCATCTTACAGCTATCTTGAAAATTCATTTCAAGTCATTCGGTATTTTTTTAATTTTGAAAAAGGAACAGTTGGATTATATTTTTATACTCTGTATGCAGCATTAAAAATAAAATAGGCATAAAAAAATTTTGCCCTAAAAGAGAATTCCTAAAGAACAATGTGGTAGTTTTGAAAAGTTCATGAATAATCGTGTCTTGAAATGTTTTTCGTTATGACGACGGCACGGGACCGACTTTATTATGAAAATCGGTTCAATTATTTTATACTTTTAAATGATAAAATAATATCAATGATGGGTGAGTCGTGTCGTCATCGTTCCCGTGTCGTCGTCGTGGCGAGTGAAGGAGCCCTTAGTGATAAGTACATGGAGATGTTATGCTAGATACATTTTTGTTCATATATTTTTTACAGCAGTGGCCATTTGAATAAAATAAGTGGAAAAATTACATAATTAATTGTTTTTTTTCTTACTTAAAAAAAAAAGAAATTTCCTAAAATTCCCACTTTAAGGGGGGAAATAGGGGTTGAAAGTTTGTATGAAAATTAAAAAAAATTTAAAGCAAGAAGTTTGCAAATTGGTATTTAGGTTTTCGATACGAAGCTAAGAAGTGCGGATTTTAAAAATTTTAGGAAATTAACCCATAAGGGGATGAAATAAGGGATAAAAGTTTGTATGAAAATTAACCAAACTTTAAAGCTAGCAGTTTTCAAATTCGTGTTTGGGTGTATGGTTGAAAAGGATGAAGAACCTTATTGAACGATTTTTTTTAATCAACCCTTAAGCGGGTAAATATCACCGCAAACATCGGAAATGATAGAATTTCCGCAAGCAAAGCTGCGGGCAACAGCTCGTAGTAAATAAATCTTAATGCATATATATATACCTTAATAAAAATTTTATAATCAACGGATGGTCTTGATTTATACACTAGTATTAACAAATCCTAGGATTAACTTCAATTCAAAGAGCTAATAAGATTTTTCTCCCTGCTTAGATAATGAATAAAAAAAATAACTGAAGATAAGATATTGATTCAAGTCAATTAATGACTATTAATAAAGGAGTTATTTAGAAAAAAACCTACTCTTTAATTTATGAGGTTGATTTAAATACCTTCAAAGTTACGTAAATAAAGAATACGCATTTCAGAGATACGTATATTATATATTTAAGTATGTTACGTATATGTATTTTCATTAACGTAGATATTATTGTAACAAAAATAAATGTGATCCGTGGTCCGAGACAGGCTATAGATGTTAATAATATGTAAATTTATATTAAAACCAGATGGTCCCTCGAACCTTATGACGCATTTATAAGCTTTTATGGGACAGTGAAATTCCTCGAGATTTTGATACTAAGCGGATATAGGTATTATTATCCTGCAAAATGTGCTCTATTTTTCTTAGGGCGCATTTACACTAAACGAACTAAGAACTAGAATGAACAAGAGCATTCTTGATCTTTTAGTGTAAACAAAAACTTGTCTCTCAACAATCGTATGCGCTCTAGTGCCGTTTACAATTTACAATAAACAAGAGATCATGCTTAGAATATTCCGTATAAGCTCTCTGACCGCAGATAGAATGCTCTACTTTTTTTTACACTATAGAATCGGTATTCGCTCGTTTAGTCTAAATGCGCCCTTGCGCATATGAGTGACTTTTCTTTAACTGTTCGAACACTAAATCGTCGGGATTAAACTGGATGGTACAGAGTTCAATGACATCCAGAAAGGGCAATAACTACGTATGTTATTCAGCAGGTTTTTAACCTTGAGGATGGATGAAGAACAAAATGGGTTTAGGTAACTTTTAGGTTTATTGCGATCGTCCTAGATGCCCGCGACAAAGGCAATTGTATTGAACTATGCAAAGAAATAAGTGCGTCAAAGTATTTAAATTATTTACTCGTAAAAACTAAGTTTCCGACGTAAAGAACTTGAAGCGAAACTTGTTAGTGGCCGGCTCGCGAGGACCATCAATTACGCTGTCGAAAATGTTTACTACCTACCTAATACTATTACGGGGTAAGGATTTTTCCACTCGGTCTCTTGCCTTGAAAAGTAGACAATCACATGTGCATGATATAATGAATAATGTAGGTAGTGTTTTAATATGATTTTATTAGATCGACGTGTAACTAAGTAATAAAATCTACGGGGCTGAATTTCATCAACTAGTTCTTGTACCTATACTTAATTACAGAACTTTAATTATAGAACTTGGCAGTGGTGGTAGGTAGATCCGATGACAATGTTATTAAGATACCACAGATATGTTCTGAAGATGGTGCTAAAAAAAGGCTTTAAAAAAATCTTTACAGTAAACTAGTTTACGGTCATTAAAGACGTCTCGACTAGTTCTTTTTGTTTCCCCTGTTAATAATACTTGTTTCTTTTAAGGCCTGACCATCAGGGCGGGAAGATGTGATGAAGCTTGGAACGCCAACTAGTTGGTACACACATTGACGTTGGGCTCAGTATATTTATCTGGACTAGTTCTGTTTATTGTCCTATACCAAGGTCAGTTACCCTACCCCCCTTTTATTTATTTTTAATTTCATTATTCTCACGGTCTCGTCTCACTAATAACATTATAGAAATACCGATTTAACCGCTATACCTACTATAAAAAAAACCAGAATAATACCGAATAGAATGTTAACCAAGGTCTAGATACTGTGTACCTCTAATCGTAAAATTAAATAGGTATGCATGTTTAGTGAAAAATATTGATTTCAGGCCAATATTTTTTAGTGTGAGCCTAGCTAACTTATAATTCGGCAGATTTCTCATGAGATTAGCAGTTTCAACTCGGGTTTTATCTTGAATATAATGATTAATTGATTACAATGTGCTTAAATATTTTTGAAAATACGTTTATACTTAATAAATTATGATAAATTATTTCTTGTAACATAGGCCGCTGTATCTATCTCACGGTTTTACTTGAATTGGCTTTATATCATTACCTATCTCAATGTCTCATTGGTTCCATTTTGCCTTTTGCGTGCGTCAAATGAAACCAAAGAGACATTGAGATAGGTAAAGAGATAAAGCCAAGTCAAGTCAACAGCATACACGAATACAAGCGTATTTTTAGGTTTTTTTAATACCAATATATTAAGGCGTGGATATACGTGAATTGGGTGTTTTTGTCTGTGATGTATTACCTCGCCTTTATTAGCGTAATTCCAAAAAATATAAAGTTAATCTACTCACTGCAAACCGGGCGAACTTACCTACCTAGTTTCCAAAAATTTAAAATACAATGTGCCTAATATCTTAAATAAAATATGCAAAGTAACCTCTGTTTTTGGCAACTTGTGCCAGGTTTTCCTAAACTAACTACTTGGCCAGATATTTTTTGCTTACCATTTTTACGCTAAAATACCGAGATGACCATTGTTTTATTTGTTTATCTTATTAATTTTTTTCTGTAATTTATACTCGCTAATCGCAGTGAGTCTCCTCTGGCGTCCATTAAATCATCCAAAACATTAACAATCATTTATGAAATTATCCTATAAGCGTGTAGGCGTGCGGCAGTCAAGCAGAAAGCGCAAGGTCATTCACGTACAGTATATCAACCCTATAATCTTATTAAAACCCTTTATGCTCGTTTCATAGTAGCTGCGGACCTACTGAACTACGTACCTAGATATATAAAGAAGAAAAACTAGTTTGAAATTGGAACCTTTTATAAATAATTGTAATCAGTCCAGTCCATACGAGAGCAGTAAATACCGACATTGTAGTCATCGCCACCATTTTCTTAAGTATAGGAGCCTTCTATTCGTTACAACTTTATATGTAAGTAAAATAAGTAGGTAGGTAGGTACATGTCACGAAATATGTAGTGAAAACTTAATTTAATTATTTCACTAAAGTTCTTTGACCGCATTAACTAGTACTGACTGCCGTATTTAAATGACGTATAAGGTGGGTATTTTCCGTGACATATTAAAATTTAATCCACTTTATTTGTCCTGAACTGTATTTAATGAGACAATTACGATGCGTGACGTCAAAGTATGGATTAAAATATTCTTAGAGATCAATAGATTACATTTTGTACGAGAAGCTGATGAACAACTTCTAAATCATTGGCAAAAAAATTGTGGATAAGTTAAAGGAATTAATTAAAGTTATATAATAACTATACTAATAATTTGTCGTTATTTTTGAAACTAAAAACTTTATTCAATTGAGATTTGAAGGAACTTGCTTTCAGGATGTGTTAAAATTCATGTAGTACCTAATCGAACCTATGGTCATAATTAGGTATGTGTTAAATATCCAATTACCAATTCTCTTAAGTGGCAGGGTTTCATTATTTATTCTAGAATTTATTCTGTTCATTGCCCGCAAGACAATAGCCGAATTGTGTTCCCGATTTTTGAGAGTCATTACCATGTTTAAATTAAAATGATTAATTTACAGTAAAGTTAACTGAGTTTCCTGAACTTTTGAACCCTAGAATTTATAACTGGAATTTGCCACTAACCTTAGGATACATATCTACAGTTATTTTGCTACCCGGTAAAAGAACACCATTATTGCAATCTGTGCAAGCAAAAGCTCTTTCTAGCCACGCTTACGCCAAACGCTACCTTCAAAATGTATGGGAATAACATTAGGCGCTGACAAAAGATGACGTCTCGTTCATTATCATTCCTATTTATTTTAAAGGCTGCATCACCCCGGGTCTAGCTCTGAGACCGTTAGGGAATCTAGGTTTAAATCAGACTCGTTTTAATTAGTTGCTTAGCCTAGATTTTTCGGAGCATGTAAGCGAGGTTCTGTAAGTTTTGTATAAAGTAATATTTAATTAATTTTACGTTATTTATAACTTGTCTTTTATAACATAAATTCAGTAGGCAGGCAGTGCTATTTATTATTTGAAATAACTTAAAAATACATAAACAATAGGAAGCTCGAGTTAGATCAATAGGTGGCAATATCTAATGTACCTAACAATGATCGGAACAGCTATAAAAACGTTAATTATGAAAATAAAAACAATCGCCCTCACATTAACCAGGATTGTTTTTAATTCAGACTCAAATAACACTTGACATAGGGTCATTGAATATCTAATTTTGACGGTAGTTTCACACTCTCGCTACGATATAAAGTCCTATGTACATATATATATCTAGCGATTAACATCGATAGATTGAAGCGTCACATTTGGTAGAGGTCCTTGTGCATTATAGCGGAGCATAAAATTTTTTTTTCTTCAAATTCAAATTCAAATTCAAAATCATTTATTCATATAGGTATCAATGATACACTTCACACACACTTCAAATATTCAACCGTTATACTAAATGTAAATGTGCAATTTTTTTTTCTGAAAGTCCCGATTTTAGATGGTGTGAAGAACAGTAGCTATCTAGGGTTATTCCCAAAGTATTCCTTAAATAATTCTCAGTTTCCTACGTTGTCGCAGTGTTAATAAAAGTGAGTTAAGGCACATTCACCGGTGGCTTCGGCGGCAGTGTCAGTCAGATCGAACCTCGCTGGCCAGTGACGTCACGCTGTCCTCCAACCCTCCCGAAGCCAACGGCTGCGCGTGCGCAGGACAGTGTCCACCGCGAGCTGCCCACCAACGCACGCTTAAGGAATCATACAAGCTACACACGCGCGGTTAGCGAAAATACTGTTTAACTGTCGATAATTATTGCGTGAATTTTTTTGTTAGTGGACAACATTTTTGATTGATTTTGGTAAGTCTTTTATTTTTTTATTATTTTATAACTTAATAATTAAGTAAATATTAAGAAGATCTGTATCAACCCCTTATGCACCCACCATATTTTAACTGCAATATAAATGATTGGGATGATAGGTAACAATAACTTTAAAATCACGGCTGCATTCGATTCCTAATTGAAGCCACATTGGTTCTTTCAGAGCCTTCTGAAATCAATCGTCATTGTAATTAGGGGTAGGTTATAATTATAATTACTACGATCCCTTATTTATTATAACTCTACGATGATATTTTCTGTTGAAATGTTAGAATGACGACGCGGCGTATCATGACTACGATCGTATTTCGTACTGACATTTGACTAATAAGGTTTTAAAAAATCTTATTTACAGATAGTAGGAACCGCCTAGGTCATTAAAATAACTACTTCCTGACAACAACATTAATAACACGAAAAACACCATGCAATAAAATAATGGTAGAACTTTGTAACTGTCGGATTGGAATCGCCTCAGAAAATTGATTGATTTTGCCGATTCAATCGGTTATAATTTGACTAATTTGTAATTTGGCGTTATTTACGGTCCTACACGTCATATCAAAATTTTATTAACAATATCGCTCTGCATTTTATAAACAAACACGGAAGTTTTCCGTATGGTTATTTCCATGTTACAATCCGCTGCAATTAGGTAGATACCTAGGTACTTGTAAAAATTGCTTGTTTTTTGCATCCGATGTAAGACTATGGTATAATAATTAAATTCAACGCTAGAATGGGATTTATCCTCATAAACAAAAAGCGCGAAGTAGGTACCTACTTGGTTAGTTAAATAATATCAATAAAGTATGGAAAATTTAGTAATTTAATCATTTCGGAAAATTTTCGTTTTCTTGGCATTTTTTTAAACACTTTTCGATGCACACATTAACCCACATTCCATAACGACGACCACAAGCATCTTTCCTCGCTGTTAGTTCCACAGTTGAAAACCTAGGTGATAAATAGGATTCCTTACTCTTACTTTCTTCCCTCATCCAATCGTCGGTGATGCTCTTTGCAGCTCAAATATATTTACCTAAGTACCTATTATATAATAACTTACTGTAGCAAATATTGCGGAAAAACATTAAACTATCCTTTAAATTACTTCCTCTTAAAAATCTGGCTTTAAAACCAGAATTATAAAATATTCGTAGAAACATTTTATTATAGGTAAACGAGTATAAATCTAGTTTTAATAGACGTGTCTAAACATGACTACACCTTGTCCAATATGGCATGGTCAATGTCGACAATCAAGAACTGCTACATCATGTAATACTTCCTTGTAAATACATATATGCATACCTACTGTTCTCTTTTTACTTTTCTGGAGAAGAAATTGAGCACGATTCCTATACTTTGAAGTTGCGTCGGTACTTCGTTTATAGTTCGAAATTATCCCTACATTTTATAATGATTTATTATTTTGTATCTCGCAAACTAGTTTCACGGACCCAAAATGGACCCGGTCCTTTATAATGGGATAAAACATGCGTGAAGGATACAGGTACAGCATGTAGGGACTTTATCTGACTGTGTCAGATGTTTTTTGAGCGTATATAGTCGTACATCCATTTATTGGGTAGGTACGCTTTACGTCTAAAACAGATTGATTATAATTACAACATAATGTTGTCATTGGATTTGTATTTCTCGTAGGAGTGGACTTAGGTTATATAATTTTTTTCACTATTTTTTTTTGCGGTCGAGTTTTATTTTTTTTAATAATTATTATTACTTATGCTAATGGTTCCAAAACATACCTTCTTCATGTTGCAATGTTTGGTTCATCCCCTATTATTATTCTAATACCCCCAATTTTTATTTAAATTGTGTATTGAAAGAAGACCCGAAAAAAGGACTGATGAATCAGCTACGAAACTTGATCGATTCCACCCTTGCTGGCCGGTTAACAATTTTTTTTCCATACGAAAAAAAGACAGGCAACGTTCTCATGTTTTTTATTAAAATGTAATATCGCATAATGTTTAAGCTAAAATAAACTACTTTATTAGTCATTTAAGACAGACCAAAAATATATAAACGCAATTATCGGAACAAAGAAGCGTAGTAGGAATAAACATAACGTTAATATCAAATGATAACGTTTCCCGGAAAATTTCTCGGCAGACCGTGCTCGGTGATATAATGTCTTAAAAAAATCAAATCAAATCAATTTTATTAAAAAGAAAAAAACTACCTCACTTTTTTATTCTGAACGCTGAGTGTTAGATATATTTTTTGGCCTGAGTCATTTATTAAATGTCCTTAAAGTGACTGTTGCGCCGGTGTCGAATATCGATAATTATGTTAATTTAGTTAATAATAAATAAGTTATATCGAAAATATTACATTTACTTTTGCCGCATTCATTGATAAAACATATTTTGAATCATTTCCGGATAAAATATACACATGACGTATCAGTAATAAGATGATCCGATTAAAAAAAAAAATGAGTAAATTTCTGTTTTGAAAGGGACTCTACTTCGTCCCTACCTACTTGTTAACTTAGAGGAGGTTGGTGCGTAAGAAATTTTAGTTAGAAATGTTTATTTTTAAAAATTGCCACCTTAATAAGTTTAATATTACATGACTTGTAGTATACATTATATTCATTAAATAAGCGAAAACGTCGCGAACATTCCACGCAACAATTATTTTGTATTGTATATTACCATGTATTGTAACTACAAACCTAACAATTAAAACGTTGCATTTTATTACACTTCTGTCGAGTCAGGTAGTAGGTTTATGCTTCCTCTACCTACTTAACTACATTTGTAAGCATTTCCATTAAATCTGTGTTAGTATGCACCGACCGCGATTGTTCTAGAAATGCCGGTCAAATTAACACTTATTGTAATATACTTATTGTCATTGATATCGGCTTCGAAGTCCAATACTGCACCATACATAATTATTTATAACCTTTAATTGTAATTGGTAATAATAATTGTAATCATAATAGACAAAGGAATGCCCAGTTTTAATTAAAACTTACTACGTTCAGGGTTCTGATACTTATCAACGGAAACATTAAAGCAAGCTGTTTACTTTACTCAATTTATGTCCAACATTCACCTTAGGATATCCAGCAACCAAGTATATGTAGACTCTATCTCCATTTTAGAGTTCTACCAAGCAATCGGCCGCGACTCCGCGTAATTTTCGAGTTGTCGCAATATTTTTCATTGCTGCTCCTCTTTCATTCGTCTTAGCATGTTGTTATGTAGCCTGTAGCCTTCCTCGATTAATGGACTATCTTACACTAAAATATTTTTTTCAAATCGGTCCAGTAGTTCTTGAGATTAGCGGGTTCAAACAAACAAACTCTTGAGCTTTATATTACGAGTATTAGTGTAGAAGTATAGATAAAACCTGCCAAGAGCGAGTCGGGCCGCGCTATGTAGAGTTCCGTAGCCTTACTTGAAAATCTGTTAAGTATGACTATACCCGACAGCGTTCCTTTAAATTTCGTTATAATTGTAGTCGTGATTTGACTCAAGACTCATTAAATAAGGTACAATATTTTTGAAAGTACAAAATTACTTATGTTGACCATCACTTAGATCAGGGTTACCACCTGCTAAATTGTCGTCCCGGACAAGTCTTTCACAAATCCCGGGCATTTGGGCAAAAGCTTGAAAATTTTCCCGTCATTCATAAAAATATAGGGTTGGCAACGAAGTATACTGGTTTTGACTAAGAATAAGAATAAACAAAACCGCAATTACAGTTACCAATCTAATAAATCACAGTAAGGTTTCACTTAAAGTTGAATGGGCCGAATGCCATTTACAGTTATCCGATCATCCGGATATTATTTTGCTAAAGTGACGCATACACCTTCCACATTGCTTATTACGCTTATTATGATATAGTGTAGAAGTCTTGTTTTTTAGCCAAGTTTTCGAGAAGGTCAATGACGTATGGTTATGTAACATACCGAAGCACAAAGCAAATAAAGTTATTATCCGCTGTAGTGCCGCACAAAAAATATTGTTTTTTGACCTTATTGGAGCGTCCGAACGTTATGGAAGTTTTTGATTCTCGTTTTTCATTTAATTTATTAATTTTATTTATTGTTTGGTATCTCTGGTAATAGGGTTCTCAAGTTAGCTGTTAATCTATTTGAAAACTATTTCAATTATATTTAAATTCTTCAACAAAATTAACTTTTTGTAAATGATAACATGACGTGTAAATTATTTAAAAAAAGTATACCTACGAAAGCTTTCTAATCGCTAATTTTATTTAAATTTATACTTACTATTTTACTCGGAATATTTTGAGTAAATACTTATTTACTCAATAATTCATGGAAATTGGAATGAAAATATTAACTCAAATCGTTTTAAAAAATCGATGCTAGCAACCCTGTACAATCCAGTTCGTAAAACGTAATAGAGTCCTAATATAAACATCAAAACAGAAAAGCGGTTCAAGGCCTCATAACTTCCGTGATCCGTACGTTAAGATGGATCCGGATGCTCAGTGGATGGGTTGATCGCTCCTTCTATCGGATCGTACGCTACCGTATGCAGCGTAATAGGTTATACCCGCACAAATGGTGTATTGTCCATCGTAAGTACGGCGTTGAGGGCCGAATGTGACGAGATTCGCTTACGTATCACGTATTTGTACTCATAACAAATGATTGAGGGCACAAATATGTAAACAGCTAGATTGCTAGGCGCTGTGATTGCGAAATTGCTTAATGAAGGCTATTGTGGATTCTATCGTTTTATTTTAGGCCAGTTAGTTCGGTTCAGCGTAAAGTCTCGGGTTCGATTCCCGGCTGAACCATCAATTTAGCATCTTATAGCATGAAAATGTTTGTAGATAATAGTTGTACCTATGTCCTGCAGTGGACCATTAAAAAGATGTTGTATTAGCGCGTGCATTTCCAGAGGTTGAACAAAAAATACATTAGTACATTCTGACTCCCGAATATAATTAATGAGTTTTAGTTAATAGCATAGCGTGGTTTAGACGGACCCCATATTAATTATTAATAAGAAAAAACAGTTAATTAATTACCTATTACATTCTTACTTCGACCTCTAATCTTAGTATTTGGGTTCAATACGTGAACATGTTTTTCTTCGTCAAACATTTTTTTTGTGTATCAACTAATTAATAGCTCATCTTGGCGATGTTTACTGTTACGTTGGGAACTGGTTATACTGTTGAACTTTATTAATTTGTTGTACCAGAAACTAAATTTTAGTTTACATTGGAATTAAAATGTACATTTGTCAAAGTCTCGAAATTAGGTAAACAGTGAAATAAAACGGAACTATCTTAAAACCTGTAATTTCGTATTTTGGAAGTATAACTTGCAAACCTTATTCAATTCTACCTTATTTAGATAATTTTGACAACTTTTTTAAATTTACTGGTACTAGCAAATTTTAGCAAAAATAAAAAGAAGATTCATCATCATCAAAATGATTCATCTTATGATTAATTTATTATCCAAAAGCTAACTATAAGCTATTATGTATTAACCTTTACAAAAAATCTTATAAAGCAACTGTTTAAAAATCTTCGACATAGAACCTGAAACCTGATGAAAACCTGAGACGTACGTAAGCATTGGAAATAAAAACAAAGACGTTATTGCATTATTACAATAATTATAATTGTACCACGTAGTAAGCGGATATGGATATCCGCAAAGTGCACAATAATAAGTCGCACGGATTCTTCTATTTTTTTTTACTTATAAGTAAATTAGTATCTAAATAAATAGCCTTAATTCGTTACCTTTTCTCGAACATAACGACTTCGCTAACCTTGTGGTAATATTAATACCTACCTACTTATAGTTGTTTGCTGATGATTGCCTCGACTATTTGATGTTTTAATGAATGTACAAATAGATAACGACGCATAAAATGCAATGCTAATTAAATATTTTACGAGAATCACCCATAAAATCTTCTAGATCTCGTATGATGATGACTTACCTACACCTATGTGTCTAAAATCTATTCCAATATTGTATGTTATGTTATTTTAAGATGTTAATGTAACTAAATCCTTTTGACGTCGCGTTTGTTGTGTGATTAACACTGTGGTGTAGAAGCAATAATATTATACAAAAAAAATTGATATTACCTAAAAGCGTGTTTGCCGAAGACACCAAAACAACCCATTTGACATTTTTTTCGGCAAATAATTATCGTAAAGGGAATAGGGATGCAAGTGATGTAGCGCGGAACTTTTTTAGGGTTATTTGGTAAGGCATACACACTCATAGCATAGCTCCACATTAGGATTTCCTGTGTCGTGGGTATGATGGACAAAATATAAACACAAACATACACCCAGACCGAGAACAGACATTTATTATCATTCAAATTTCCGCCCCGCTGGGAATCGAAGGACAGGACGGTTTGAACAGAAGTCAGGCAGGGGAGCCATAGCGCTATATGGGTAGGATAGATGGAGCCACTAACATTTCAATAACAATTCCATTGGCAGCGAAAGCCTGATCGAGTCAATCTCTTCTCTTGTGTTAGTGATTTAATATACCTACTAATAAAAATGTTGATTGACTGACAGACACGCTACAGCCAAAACGGATAGACCTAGAAGCATGAAACTTGGCACAGAGGTTCCTTCTAGAGTGTAAGGGAGCACTAAGAACGGATTTTTGGAAATTCACACTTTAAGGGGGAGGAATAGGGGATGAAAGTTTGTATGAAAATTAAAAAAAAAATAAAGCAAGCAGTTTGCAAATTTGTGTTTGGGTGTATGGTTGAAAAGGATGAAGAACCTTATTCAACGATTTTTTTTAATCAACCCTTAAGGGGGTAAATTATATCACCGCAAAACTATAATTTC
Source organism: Lerema accius (assembly GCA_001278395.1). Classification (NCBI taxonomy): domain Eukaryota; kingdom Metazoa; phylum Arthropoda; class Insecta; order Lepidoptera; family Hesperiidae; genus Lerema; species Lerema accius. The sequence goes on from LGAG01002959.1 coordinate 125,542, forward strand.
CGCAAGCAAAGCTGCGGGCAACAGCTCGTAATAATATAAATTACCTACTTAATTGTACAGTGATATGATCGACAGGTCAGCAAAAACTACATTAAGATGTCAAATGAGTGACAGCTTTAATGATAGAACCTACTGGTATATTACACACTGCGGATATTGATTGAGATCTATTAACCGGCTCCAAACATTCATTCACGAGTTTCACGACTAAGGTCAAGCTCAATGTTGTCAATATTTTACGCAAACTGTTTCCATTAGATGTTATTGTACGTAAAGTTGGAATCGATGTTGCGAAGAGGCATCCGATAGAGCCACCAAAATATGTAATTTACAGTACTTACTTAATTGCCCCTTACTAAAAATTAAGTACCTACTTACTTTAGTGTCCAACACACTATGGTAACTAATGTTCACCCCGAGTGTAGTGACCTCGTTATTATACCGAAAAAAGTATAAATTTGTGGGTCTAGGTCAACCGGAAATATGGTATTTGTTTGGGCAGGTCTACGCTTCGCGGTGGCCTAGCGGCTTGAATTAAACTTAGAAAGGTCGTTTTATTATCTTTTTATTTATTTAAATATCTGCTAATTAGTTCAGATATATGACAAGATTTATATTAGTGTTATTGATAAACTTCAATTTATCGAAAACTTTAATATACCTTATTTTTATATGAGAAAATGTTTTAGATGTCATTGTCAGCGTTATTTATTGCCTTATCAGTATTTAACTTTAGTTTTGTATATTTATTAATTACTAGTACGAGCACCAACACTAAAATACCTATGAGGTGACACGACTTCTTGTATAGGTTATATGGGTAAGTAAGACGTAATCACATCTGATTTACTTTAAACCCACAGGAAACAGAAAATATCCAAGAACACATAAAATTGGGTCATAAAATTCTGTTTTAAATAAGGTTAGCAGCCCTAACGTCGGCGACAGTAATCGTACGATACATATCGTCAACTCCATAATAACAACAGTCGTTAACAATGTGTGCGGCCGTCCATAACAATTTATATACTTAATGAGAACGTGATTTATTTCTTCCTTATGTTGCTTTATACCTCTATAGGTCGGTATACCCACTCACTGGTACATACTACCAAGGACCAATCTATTCTCAGTTTGCTTCAAGTCGTTAAACAAAAAAATCATAAAACCCGTCTCCTAAAAATTGGGGAGCAAATTAAAAAAAAATTGGCTATGTCACTCTCCTAATGAGACGAATCCAATGACACCCCATATGTTGAAATCCATCAAGTTGTTTAGACTGTTGATATTGCCAAAAATTGACATACATACACAAATATCTTCAAAAACATTACCTCCCTTACGCAGTCAAGAAAAATCTAATCTATCTTTTGTAAAATAAAAAAAAATTAAGGCCTTAACTTAAGCTGGTTATAGACAACCAGGTTCAAGCTAAACTTACGTCATTTTATGAACTGACACTTCAAGCTGCTCGTTTTCAAATGATTCAGATTTGAGCTATGTTAGTAACTAACAACCACTTAAAGTCTCAGATACCATGTATCATTGAGAAGCAGGTATATTTAAAGTCTAAATAGGTCTAGGTTTATTATTTTTCATTTATCTGGGGTTTGTGCTTGTAATTTAAATAAATTCTGCAAGCTTTTCTATAATATAAAAGACTACATAGTTAAAATCTTCATGTATTAAAATTTAGATACCTACTTTTTCGCCTCTTACCTAATAATAATCCTAACTCTAAGATTTTTTTTAATGTAGGCATGACTAACATGACTATTCTTTTATGTTAACTATAAACGTAGTGTAAAACAAACACGCCGCCGGTATATAATTTAATCAACATATTTATTGCATACATGTTTGGTTAATTGTGTCCGAATTAAATACAGAACAGTCAATTTCCTAGCTAGATATTTATTGAACCATAAAATAGGGTTTTTGAAATAACGCGTAAAAGCATTATTTTTTTAGCATTATTCGGCATTATTTACCACTATGAGGGTACTATCATCTCTAAGAGCTGTATGATTGTATCATTATAGTGCAATTTCGTATTAAATTTCGAACGCGCTGCAAGTACATTTAGTAAACAATTTTTTGAGAATTTAACTAATGCAAATCCAAAATTAATACACTTATCGATCCATATGATGGAACTTTTGTAAGTAATTTATATCTATAGAGCTATCGTTACTATGACTAATGACTGTGTGAAGTAATGAATGAGAAGTTATTATTAAACAAGAGTTTTAATGTTCTTTGTTGACAGTAAAACTTTTATTTGCCACGTGCATTATTCAAAACCCTAGTCACGTTTTATGTTAATTAATGACTAACATATTTAGATCTGTATCTAAACAAACAACTTGAGAGGTTGAAATCTTTTTATAGTGATGCATGCCGCATGACAAACAAGAAAAATTGTTATTGTAGAATTTTACGTGATTTAATATGGGCTGACAAAGTCCTATATGATACAAGAAGTATATGTGAAAGTCTTAGATATTTCAAATGAAAAGAAATAATACTTAATATCATTAAGGTTGAGATCATCACAAAAAATATCGGACAGAAGCAAAATATAGTAACTTGGTACCTAATTTGCAATTCCCAGTTTCATTGATGACAATCAGGTTTAGCGTGTTCCTCATAAACCGGTCACGCGATTCAAGCTTTTATGGGATTCCCATGCTTGTTTAAAAGCGTAGGGATTTAAGTAAAAGTCATAATAAATTCCATAAAAGCGGAAGTTAGGGCAGAGTTTATAGCTCAGATGTTTTTTGAAACCAGATAACAGATACCTAAGCGTCATTGTTTCCAAATCAATAAAACCAAAATGATTCGGTAGCAACTTTGTGGTTAAATCGGCAAGCTAGATCTGAGTGCTTTACGTCCTAGTAAAAGTCAATTAAAGTCTTTGGACAAAGCCAGCTTTATATGTTTTATTGCCAATAATTTGCAGATAAGCAGAAAATAATATGATGGTGGGTGTGGTAACTTGTTAATATGACGTCGTTGATGGAATCAGTTTCTGTCAATGAAACTTGTAGTGTGTCGTAGACGTCGTAGTGTTCTCGAAGATACTTTTGGAGTTTAACGACTAATTTATGGCGATTAATGTGGTCTACATTCCATTCATTACTTTATACCTGTTTTTTAATGACCTTTAGAAAATTCGGTTGCGGAACTGTTAGCAAAAAACTTCTGTAGCATCTTCCTGGTTTTCTATCAGCTATGATATATAACTCTATATAAATTTTAAGTATTCTGTATAAAAATAATTACTTCATTTTGTGCTAATTATTAGCAAAATTGCGCAATCCTTACTAATATTATAACTAAGAAATTGTGTATGTTTCTATATTTTGTTTTCACGTCAAAATGATTCAACATATTTTAAGGAAATTTAGCATAGAAATAGATTAGACTTTGGAGATGGACAAATGCGTTCAATTCTAGTAGAAAATAATTCTCTGGTATTTTTAATTCAAACTATTTCTTTTGCTACGTCCTTTTCATTAAGAATATACCCTTTGTCCAGACAATGAATTACGTCGGCCAACCGAATCCTATGAGGAGGATGGACCTTACGAAAGAAAAGATGGACCGCTGGGTGGAAGCCACGGCACGAGGGGAGAAGACTGACATGGACGTGTACGGCAAGCCCACGGAGAAACAGCTTCAGGAGCTGGAGAACGTGAGGAACCTCAGCAAGGAACTACAGGGGAACTTGCAGGTAAGTCTGAGTCTGAGTTTGTTAATGAAAATACTCCACAAACCGGCAGACGCGATGATTCGTGATGGTCGTACCTCGTGGACATAAGCGACAAAGAAAGTATAACCAACGCTTTGTAGGTACAGTTTTCATTCTTGCGCTTGTTTATATGTCATTTCTATATTTAGTGGTCACCGTCGCTTCTATAAGCTACCATCTTTCTCCATACATGAGCAACTCTATAAGACTCGATAATGTGGCGAAACATTGAAAGAGACCCCTGTATCGCAATTTTTGAAGCCCGCGTTATAGTGCTTCTGAAAAACTTAAAGGGAACGTAATTCCAAAGATTTTTAAATGTTCCAGGAAATCGAAAACTCAGTTCGTATCCCAGATATAGAAAACGAAGCGCTGACACCGACTGCTCCAATCCTGGACTACTCGGAAGACCACGAGTTCATGTCGGCCAACCAGATGGAGGGATACTACGCTGAGGAAGACTTGGCCGACGCCAAGGAGGAGGAGAAGAAGCGGCTCATGAAGGGTAACGCGCCCAGGACTGAGATCCAGCAGTTTTATAAGGATCAGTGTGTGTTTTTGACTGGGGGCACAGGATTCTTGGGGAAAGGTGAGTTGCTTATGGTGATGGGCTGGCATGACAAAAGATTATTTTAAAGATTACATTATTAGCGGATAATTAGTTATCAGATATAAATTTTGAGTCATTCGCTATTATGTGCGTCTCTTTTGAACTTTTTCAGATTTTGTTTAAGTGGGTCTTGAACCATTTTTTATTTAATGCAGTTGCAGATAGTTGAATACGCGGTATGTAATTGGCAAAAAGAACGCCTATTATTTTTTCTTTATAAATTTTTTCTATATATCCTAGCACGATAGCCTATTTATCTTACTGCCAGAACCGGTTTGGATGAACATAAAAATGTCGCACATCCTCACAGGGACTTCCCTCGGATGTCATCCGGTTGTTTAGCAGGTTCTTCAGCTTTATAATGAATATCAGACGAACTAGGTATACATAAATATAATAACGAATACGCAGTAACTTATTTAGTTTAGTATCACAATATTACAAACACCCTTATTAGTTACATGGTAATAATCACCGAAAATCATAATAAGATTTAGAAAAATTGTAGCATCTGTGAGTGTACAACAATTTCGTTCAAGTATGATATTTGGCCTACTTACTTAAACTTTACCGACATTGACTCTTTGAAGCACTACGTGTATAGTACCGTGTATAGTATAGTTCGTGTATAGTAGTAGTAGACCTTTAGTCCGACAATATACGAACTTGAAATTAAGTATAATGGATACCTAATAATTAAACTTATTAGAGTGTAAAGATTATTGCATACACGGTCATACACCTATTACGGTCAATGTTCACTCTTCAAGGTGAACTAAACCGATTTGAACGTAGGCACAGTAACGGTGTTTTTAATATTTCATCTATCCATCTCAAGTACCTAATCTAAATAATACAGAAATTATGTATTGTTATGACAATATAATTTAATTTAAAACAAATAATATCTACATAAAAATTTATTAAAAAGAACAAGTTAGTTGTTCAAAAATTTTGTCGAATGGTCCCTCATCCCTAAAAGAAATTACGGATATATATAATATTAATATGTTATTGTTTTTCTTTTAAATAGGCATGCGCTCGATTCATTTGAACGACACGATATCAGCAGTGCCCTACAGGCACAGATGTCGCTGCAATTCAATTTTATGTGGTTCATTCATTGTTTGCTTTTTTGTGTGATTTATTTTTCGCTTGTTGTGTGTTGTTTTTGAGTGTGATTTTTGGTGTCAGCATGAGTTTGTTATACAGAGATTTGGTAAGTCTTTCATGATGTTTTTATTTGAGTTATATTTTATATTGTAATGCATGTCATTATGGTGACGGTTATTAAAGTTTATTTAATTAACTTGGTAATTAAGTATGTTTCGTTCTGGTAATTAAAATGTACCTACAAACGATTGTATGTTTCAATGTTTATTAAATTATAATAAAATGCGTCAATCAGGTTATTCCCGTTGGCATTAAACATTGCTTAAAAGTTCAGCCCGCTTTTATTAATTCAACACTAATGCTACAGATAATCTTCTTGTAGGTATGTATTTTAAGATTTTAAAGTATGAGTCATTTACAAATATCGACCGTAGCATAATATTATCTTTGGGATACACTGTCGCTTTTATTTTTGAATATTGATTTCCTAATGTCACTTGCAGGTACATAACGACGTAAATCTTGCATAATTAAGTAATTTAAATAAATCGTATAAAATGCGTGATGGAAATACTAAACGGGCGAATATAACTCAATTAAGTTGCCTTTTCAATCATTACAAAAGAGGAACATCGTATCTATATGTATTTTTTTTACTTTTTAATCATTATATTATTATTATAATGATACAAAAAAATATTTGACCATCTCTTTAATAGGTGAACCGGAACGATACTTACCTGTGTATAGTTGCATCACGTATGGAGGTTGTTTTGGGAAGTATTGGGAAGTATTTGGCGTAGTGTGCTTGCTTCGTCTAGTATTAAGTCTATACAACACGGTTCACTCTGCTTCCCATTATGGACTTATACTTTGAAAATTAATAAAAAAATAATTAAGTAATTGTCAAAGTTACCATTAATTTTTCTGCCGCTCAAAAAGGAATAGGTATAATAAAATTTAATATTCACCATTGCCATAAACAAGAAGAGTTAATATGAGTTGCAAAGAATAAATTACTATTGATTCATTTCATAATTATACCTAGGTAGGTACTTAATTTTCTTACGTTGGCATTCGTCCTGTAGATTATTTTCCTGTGCGATTTTATTACTCCTTTCAATATTGAGGAACCGTTTTGTTTGACATATTATCTGAAAATTTGTTGATATAACAGACTAATCCGCCATTTTGTTTTCCAGACGGCAGAATTAGCCTGAAAGCTAGCAGAGTCGTCGAAAAAGTTGTTTTGTAGGTGAAATAAATATGATATCAATACCCAACGATACTTTATCAACGCCTATGGCCATTCATTTATAACTTTTGTATTTTGTTTGTTTGTGTGAATAAAATTATTTAATTCATAAATTGTATTATTTATTTCCTGCCTGCAGCCCTCATTGTATAGAAATTGTGGTTATCATTAGATGACGAGAATTTGGTCTCTGTTTATTAATGTATGTTGTAATTATATGTATTTTGACAAATAGGTACTTATATATCCACATACTTTCAACTTACATAAAATATTTATCTTCTAGGTACCTACCTACTACCTACTAGACACTTAAATAAATAAAAAATTATCTGTAATTGATACTTAATATTTAAAGTGAGGCAGAAAGAACAAAAGCACTGAACTGCACTAAAAATCAACAGCAGTTGTTTCACTTTCACGACGATGACGTTTTTGTATCAATGAACAAGTATTAATCAGATTCGTGGCAACTTTCAAATTGGTTCCGTGGTGTAGTGGTTATCACATCTGCTTTACACGCAGAAGGCCGCCAGTTCGATCCTGGCCGGAATCACTTGTTTTTTAGTTCTTTTTAAATATAAAATTCAATATACAGACTTATTACAGGAAATTGTTATTTACGTAATGTTTTCTTAACTTACCTTGAACATGTATACGAGTTACCTTGGCAGTTGTAATGTTATGTTATTAAAGAAAAGATAAAAGATTATCTAAGACTTAGTAAATGCAGTATTAAAAACGACAATGAACTTTAAACAGCAAGCACGTGTATGAACCACGAATGTTACGAAATTAAGGACATTAAATAAAAAAATATTTTTATTTTTATTTTCGATTATCAGCAACTGTTTATATACTTGTAACAATACCTAAATGTTTACCTTTACCTCATTTTTTTTCGTCGTGGTTTAATCTTGGCACAACTTTTATTTATTTAATTAATTTAAAAAAAAATTTAGACCTACACAGAAATTTATTTTAACATTAAATTATTGTTTATTCTTTAGTTTTTTTTTTAATTGTGTCTGTCTTATTTTTAAATCGATAATTACATTAAAAAAGACACCAAGATTGTTCACCTTTTAAATCACGACGAAAAAAACGAGGTATAATTATGTAGTTATCAATTAGGCGTGCATCATGACACATCACAAAATTTTACCGCTACGAAAAACTTGTATAAAAACCACTAAGTACTAAGAAGCGTTAGTATGAGTAAGATTCTATAAGCTCTACAACTCTATACTGGTGTATTATTGTTCTGTACTACAGTAAAAGTGTAATGAACTTCTAGATAGTTCATTGTGGCTTTTTCCCCAAGAATTAATAAATGGTTTTTGAAGTAACAAGTCGCATTTATTTTCGAACACAATCACCAGCATTTACACGTATACCTACCTACGCAAGTATCCTATACCTACTTCTTTACTAATTATAGGTTATAATTCTTACCTCTATATTCTACATCTGTAATATAGTTAACCTTTGAAAACAAAAATAATAGTAGTTACCTAGGTAGAAATACCTAGTTTTCTACTGTTGTTTTCCTTATTAAATTAATTCTTAGTTTGAGATTCATGATAGTAACAAATTAAATTACAGACATCATTCTGTTCCTTCAAGATCACAAAATGTTAACTTTTTATTAAAATTATGACTGACGCGGAAATTATTTCAACTTATTTTCGATTTCAAACATACGAGTAGTTAATGTTTTTCGTGAGAATCGTTAATATCTCGAGGTAATTTTATGTTCTAAAAGTTTAACGTAGGTACACATCATAAATAAAGACAACTGCTGGCCCAAGAAAAATATCGATAAAAGCTAAATAAATTGCCTAAAAGTTGAGTTTCTATACACACAATCTCTACTTCCACATAAAATAAGGTTTGAATACCGTTTTATATAAATTTTAAAGTAACTTAACTACCTACTCTCTATGTTTAAATTTTGAACATAACTTGACAAAAGAAACTGGGATAAAAATTGCCAATATAATGGAGTAGAATTAGCTGTAGGATAAAGTATTTTCAGCTAAGATATAAGTTAATTTGTATGTCAATTGTTTCCAGTTTTCATAGAGAAGATGCTGCGGTCATGTGGCGATGTGGACTCCATCTATGTGTTGGTGAGGGGGAAGAAAGGCAAGGACGCTGTCACCAGACTCCATGAAATGCTGGACGATTTTGTAAGCATATCTGTTAGATTAGTTTATAGTTAAGGTAGTTCTAGGATGTAGGAACATGAGCTGACATATTATGTAGGTACAACTTAAGATCAGATTGTTAAAATAATAGCTACTATAAAATATTCATATAATATTTTTTTATGTAATTTATATTATTTGATGTTCGTTAAGTGAAAAAAAAGTTCCTGAGATAGTTGAATTTGAATTTTGAATATTTTAACCCGGGAATTGGTTAGATAGGTAAAATCTAATGTTGATTGTTTGTGACCATGGTAAACAATTATTTGCAATTATGCATGAATTTTCCTCTTATAATTATTTGGTATTAATGCAAAGTTAAAGTTACCCAATACGAGAAGCGTTATCATTGAATTAGAGATAACCATAACTTTTTATATTAACACATAATTTGAAACAAAATTTAACTTTCTAAACTTTTTCGCCGTCAACTTTAACCATGTCAAATTTGAAGACGAGCGCGCATTATTTTTGAAAATGTGCCGTAAGTTCGTCTTTCTTTGCGAATCTATGCGGATCAATTTATAGGTTAGTTTTGAACTATGGTTAAGGAACTAAGGTTAAGGTAAATTGGTGAATTCCAGCTGTTCCAGAGAGCTCATGAGGTGAATCCGAAGGGGATCCACAAGGTGATCCCGATCGTGGGTGAC
>LGAG01002959.1:160456-174531 GCA_001278395.1 Lerema accius
TCGAAACGCTTCATATTGATTAATCTTCTTTGCGCTGTTACTTTGGATGCACTGTGGATGGTAAGTAACTATAAAATTTACTGTGTGCGGCAGCAACTAAGCAATATTGATTTTACATAATTACCTACAAAATAAAGATTAGCATTTTGCTGAGTAATCATTGGCTTTGTATAATTGTTACTGGGTCAGTCATTGTATGAGTCAACTATTACCTGTTATCTTGCAGTAACTAAATCTTACCATTCTCAGTATTTAAATATATAGAAGGCAATAGTAATAGAATATTTTTATGTTTTTTAGGTTCATTACATCACTTTCCTCAGTATAAAGACCAACATGAAAAAAGATTCAATGCATGGAAAGATGTGTTAAATCCATCTATACTAGAAAATGGAAATGAGTATATCCACAATGCTCTCAGGTTGTGTTATAGACATTTTGAGGATTGCTTCAAATTACCTAGTCAAAGACTGACTGCAAATGCTGTTCCAACATTGCATTTATGTAAGTATTAAAGTAAGTCACCCTTATAGTAAGTGGTTGTCATATGCCATGCCTTATAGTATGTGCATTGTCTATGCACATTGGCAACCATCCAAAAAAGCTGTGAATTAATCTTGGAAGAAAAATAATGGGAAAAGAATTACCAGAGGCCCAGCGAAAATCTTGAAACACTCTACTTAATACTTTCACAAAGCTCTAGCATGAAGTGTTCAAGAGTTTGTGGTCAGTACAGTCTGCTGTGCTAATAAAGCATAAAACACACTTGATAGACAGTATTTTCTACATTATAATTCTTTACTCTTATTTGGTTGACAATAAATATTTCTGGCCAATAGGGTAAAAAACTAAATTTTCAGCACATAAGAACTTTTATATCTTGTTACACCATTAATTGGTGGTAATGTACAACATCACATTGATAATATACCATCCTTACCTATATCAACATCCCAGCGAGCCGAAATTGACGTTCCTGTGTCAATCACTTCTTCAATCTTTTATTATAATAAAAATTCACTGATATACCCTACAAACGATTTAAAAATTTGGTTAAGGATATGATTCACATAATAGTGAAGTGCATACAGGCCTCACCTGAGTCCCGTCTTTTGGTTGACAGTATTTCGTTTTGTATTGATATCTACTGTAATTTTAGAATTATAATGTCCTGTACATTGCATAGTGAATTATTGAAAAAAGAAATTATATCAACAACTATAAATATCATCTTACACAGTTGGTGTACAGGGGTGAAACAGAATTTTGAGGGGAAAATTAGAGTATTTCGCAAACAACGATAAAATTAAAGCAGATGCTTACAAATATTATAAAACGCGTTGTAAAAATAAAAAAAATATGTTGAATGAAGATTGTTTTATTTTCTTGGACCCTTTTCTATATTTTTAAGGATGGATAAATTAACTATAGGTATAAATCACAAAATATTATCACAATTTTGTTTGTATTCACCTAGGTATATTATTTCTTACAAAAATGAAAATACTATACATTATACTCAGAGGCTACTGTAAGAATCTCTCATCATATCAATTATATCCCTCAATATCATTACCAATATAATAATGTAAACTTTGTGAAATAATTGCCAGACCTGGGTATTGGGGTAATGAGGAGTTGATGATATGGTAACATTAGTAATATTGATGCTTCACGTTATTTTTTAAAATCGAATTATAGACCATTATTTTGTTTTGTTTTTCATGAAACACTATTTAAACTTTAGCATATAATTTTGGAAATCACAAGGCATCTTGTATAACCGATTCATTGCCCCTGTCATTTTCAAGAACATTCTGCCATGCCCCATACATTGGTTCATGACGCAACATGTGCGTCATGGGCCGGGCTAAAGGACAACTGTCATCTTTCAGGTGTACAAACCTTTTTCGATATTTTGCAAATAGTACCCATGTATTTGTATTTTTTTTTGTAGACGATCAGATAGGAGCCAGGGATTTTAATTAACTAATTTGTATGAATATTATCAGCAAAATACCTGTAGTGTCCGACTTTGGGTAGTTTTACATTAAAAAAAACTTTTTACCTTAAAAATAAATACTATTTAATAATCAAAATGTTAAATAAAATTAATGGCTGTTTTGTTTTGATAACCATACAAAATATAAACAACGATTATAAACAATAAAAAAATATGTTTCTTTATGGAATTATATTTTTAAGACAATAGAAATTATAAAAAAAAAGTTAAACTGTTAATTTTTAAATAAATGATGTACAAATCTCACGTTATTTTTTGCACTACTAGTCATCATTCTGAATATAGTGAGTTATATTTTGAACTTGTTATAAAAGGTTCCTATTATATTTTGAACTTGTTATAAAAGGACTATTCCTGACTTTTGAAAGTATAATTTTAAAATAAAGGGCCAAGCGTAATATTGAGTTTAGGGTTTAGTTTTGGCTTGAAAATGATAGTGTTCATGTTTAAATTTTATTTTATCTTGTGTTAAATGTATTTTGATATGACGCATGAGGCGCGTCACGGGCATCCCATGATGTCTTCTTATGACGCGCCAGGCGCGTCATGGGCAATGAGTCGGATAAGCTTTACACGAAACAGTAAATCGAAATACTTAGACACGGTGAAAGATAGCCATTTTGAACGACGCCATCAAAATTGACATCAAACTGACATCGGCAACAAAATCGTGGTACTACTATACATACAGATCTTCCGTGCTTATTTCAGTATACAAATTTACTCTATGGTATGCTAAAAGATCCAGAATTACTCTGATCTATGGTCTAGACTTAGCTTTGCCGAGGGCCGAGACTGTGATACTCAATGTTGTGACGGTGACGTAACGTAAGAAAAGAAAAGACAGAGACAGTGACATTTGTCAAAAAAGCGAAATATTTTTAATTTCATTTACATTTAAAGTATAACAATTATTAATACTGCAATAAAAAATATTAGAAAAAGCGAATACTTAAAAGAATTCAATCAATGTATAAGTAGTAAATTTGTGTAGGACAGATTTACTATTTTGTTATTTTGCATTTAGATGTTTTATTAGTTATTAGTAGGTACTATCATACTTTTTCTCTCATTACTTTTCGTGTTTACAATAACATGCGTATTGTAAACCATTGTTGTGTACCAAGATGTTCCTTTAAACTCGGTAAGTATTTGGGGCGTCGGTATTTATTTACTGATAGCTGTTTATAGTCATAGTTACAAAAAACGTCCTCATCCAAATTACTTTTTAAATGTTTCTGTATTTCCTTAAAAAATCGCATTAAGTATTTCTTGTTGTGTTTGGCGTAAAAGGATTACTTTTATTTCTTTTTTGCATTTCTTGGTCATTTTAACATAATTATGGGGGCTTATACACATATTCCATCCAATTAGTTGTTTTTACAATCACTATGATTTGTTTCAAGCTATTAGAGCATTTGCTACTTTATTTAACTAATAAAGATTTTTTCTTTCAGGTATAGGGGTTCAATGCAATTTATACGCCCTTCCAAATCCGGTGGAAAACAGAGAATGGATTGAAAAATGGATGCAAAATATTGGTGGAACTCCTAAAGATATTAAAGAAGTGTTGAGTGAGAAATATCCATATGCATGTAAGCAACATTATCAAATGCTGTATATGAGAACCCCTCGGCCCTCATATATAAAACAGCCTGGTAAGAGTTGTCTGCTGGTGTACCTATCTACATTTATCTTTCCATTACTCTGCTATTTTTATAAAATTCTTTCATAAATAGAATTTCATTGATACTACCTAAAAAATTAAGCAAATTGTACCATAGAACAAATTAATTTGTGACCCACCATATGCTTATTTTCCTCCAGCCATTCAAATGAAATTAGGTTTAAATTCGCTTAAACGTTTGTTGTCATGGAAACCGTTGTTATTATTTAAAATGGCACCGACAGTTACTGACTGATGAGAACTTTGCTTTCTATAAATCGTCTTGAATTGGTATGTTATCTTTATAATGAAAAAATAGTTAACATTGCCAATACCTAATTATAGTTATCTTTCGAACTATTGTTAGCGACATTTCTCAAGCCATTTTTAATTATAAAATAAATCCATAATTTTCAATCTTTATTCCATTAACCGTCTTGTAATAATAACAAGATTTAGATTGACAATATTTACCTATTTTTTGGTATTTTTCTGAAATGTCTGGAACTATACAATGTTTGTCGCTTACCATGTATACAAAAATTAAATGAATTTCTGTACTAGGTATAATATTCTTAGCCAAATAACTTAAAATTGAGTAAATCATCAACAAAGTTAGTCTAAGGAACTAATTTTCGCATATTAGTGGTAAAACAAACATGCAATATAAGGACATAAAACAGCGGAAATAAAAAATGAAAGAATAATTATATTAAATTATGGACTTAAATAATCAACAAACAATTAAAAAACATTTAAAATTATATTATATAATGAATATCGTCTTTTTTGGAAACGCCATGAAGTTAAACGACCATGCTGTGAAGTTATAAAATTTTTCATCGAAGAAGATGGTGTTAGTACAGTCAAAATGCAATGCATCCTTTAAGACTCTGTTAACTCCGTTAACTCTCTGGGCGTGATTTCTATAATGCAAACCAGTGCCATGTAAATAATCTCTTATTATTTGCAAACAAACATCATAACTTGTTGCAAAATAATGAGTCGGAGTAAAGGGATGTTCTTCATAATGCAGTTGCATAGCTCTCGCTTATCCAAATGTATCCTTTCTCGCTGTGTTTTAAGATATATTCAGCTCCCGTGATATTTCCCGTATACTACAGCCTCACTCACACTATAATCTGCGCTATTTCTTGTTTAAAATTAACCATTATTATATATTTTACTGACTTTTTAGTTTCAATGTGAGATCATGTTATTGTTTAGATAATTAGAATATTATGATTTCTAAACATCTGACAGCCATTCTGAGTGATGTTTCTGAAGTTTAACAATATTTAAAACGTCGTAAGTGCAACGCCACGCCTGAGAAGAAAACGAATTTGACTTTGCCAAAATTACAAACGTACTGTCGGCGAGGTGGGTCACGAATCAATTTGGTCGATAGTTCTGTAGTGTAAGCTAACTCATGTATTAGGGAGTAATAATAAAGATTTCTACGGGACAACACGTCTTTTAATTATTAGTGTGTAGCTAAGATACATTCATGACACTTCTCAGTAATTATTTTTTACATAATTTTTTTTTTCAGGGTATTTCCCAGTAATCAATAATGTGTATTTATTATTGTACGGAAATACATTTTAATTGTCTTAATAACTAGCTACACAAACTGTATACTACAAAACTCTTGCCTCTAACTGGTATAGAGCTAGATAATACCAATAGTAACTATAGTGTTACTGTTAACAACCTCTGTGATTGAATGATGATAGTAATTAATTTAATTAATTAATTTAATATTATGTTAAAGTAGTAATTACTTTGTTTTAGGTGAAACTGCGTTTGATGTCCAAAACAAGGTTGAGGTTATCAATACCCAAAATGTGAAATTAGCAGAAGATCATAAATGCTCAGAAAAATCCCAAAATAAAGATAATGTGCAAACTGAAACAGAATTAGATGAACCAGTTGTTAAAAAATCTCAGAATAAAGTTTATGTCCAAATTAAACAAGAATTAAAAGATCCACTGGCATGTGAAGAAATAGACGACAGTGAATTTAAAATAATTTCGCCGGATGAAGTAGAATGGGGATCCAATGAAAACAATTCATTTCATCATGCTGTTAATGACGTAGACTTAACAAAAATTCTATCTGCTGAATCAAAGGAAGCTCAGTCAAAGCCCATTGCTCAGGATTTGCTCACCGCTGGAAAGCCATTTCTCAGTACAGGTGCCAACACTGAAAAAGAAAAATCCACAATTTTAAATTTTAGCTCAGGACTCTCCACTGCTACAAAAAAAAGTGAAGAAACTGAGGTTCAACCTCATAAAGTAAAAATCCTGACACTCAAACAGTTAGTTAAACCTTCACTTGTCAAGAAAGGTAAAGGAGTCGTAATTGACCTGGAAACTATTAAAACTGCGGAAGATAAAGAAAGTGGGCTTCATAAACCATTTACTAAGAAGACGCATGATACCCAATCTGTTGCGGTTGCCGAAACAGAAGCATCACGAGTTGATGTTATTGAAAATAATGAAGATTCTGACTTTGATATCTCTCAATTTAGTTATTTTGAAGCTGACCAGTCTGAAGCTAACGTTGCTCAAGTTGAATTACCTGAAGTACCTGCTGCAGTAGGGCCTGAAGTTATAGTGCCAGAAGTTGAAGAGCCTGAAGTGGTGTTACCTAATGTCAAAGCAGTTTCTGAATCCAAAATTAAGGCGCATATGTTATATAAAGGTATGAAAGATTTTATATAAATAGTTGACACACGACCAATAAAGTCAAATAGCTGGACTACCTTAAAGGTTTTGATTCCAAGAGAGAAATTTGAATTATGATTTAATTTTTTCGTTTTCTGAACGATATTATTTGTTATTTAGTTTTGACTCAGACTTCTACATAAGTAGCGTACTTTACTACCCAACACCACAATGCTACCCATAATTTAGTGGAATTGTAGTTTAACATTAAGTTTGATGAAATGTATGTAAAAAACAATAATTTAATAATGATATTCTTTTTTCAGTATCAGGAGAACAGTTGATTAAGTTGAAAAGATACTTGAAAAAGAAAAAAAGTGAGTATGCAATAACGGACATACGAGTATAATTAGTAAAAAAAATAATTATTTTAAACATGATGTTGAATTTAAATCAATTATTGTGTTTGGGAACTTCGACATTTCCTTATTACAAGCTTTTATTTAGTTTCACCTGTCCCGGTGTTTGTAATCAAATCTTGCAAGCTAAATTCCACCCACTTCCTGGTGTCCGATTGAGCTAAAATTTTACACACTAGTCCAGTTCTGACGACAATGCATGTTTATAATAAACATGATGTGATACTGCTACCAGGATTGGCTCCGGACGATTGGACTCGTCAACGGTTATCAGTAGGGGCTTGAAATTTTGCATTTTTTAACTTTTTAGTTCTTTTTCTTATTAACAAGTAATAAAAGTTTGTTTGTAAAAAAATAAAAATTTCTTTCAATTTCATGTTTAGTCTAAAATCACCATTAAATATATTTATGATTAGTGGGAAACTTTGTGTGTCGAACCCTCGATTCTTAACGCTATGCAGTTTATCACAACGTGATCGGAAATGGTTTATTGGTTCATCCCGTTTTCAAAACACTGCATCTCACAGGGTCAATCTAACGTTGACTGTTTTTTGCTTTCGGCGATGAATTTTATTATTATTTTTCACTTACAAACATATAATTTAATTCCTGACTACGATGTTACCAGATTGCATAGTGTGACATAGTCTAAATGTTGACTAAATTGCCAGAACATTGCAATATGTTCCAGGTACTCCGAGCTGTCAGGTATCGAAACCCGCGTCGTCCATCACGAGACCAGATCATTCATCCTCACCAGTCGATCATTTTGTTACACCAATTGAAGCTGCAAAAAACAATGCCGCTACACAGAGATACTTACATTACGCTATAGATGAGGCGATGGACTGCAGAATATCTTCCGAAAAAGCCGAAAAAATTAAGGACATATTAAAATCTTGTTATGAGCAGCAACAGGAGTCGAAAAAGGTTATAAATAAATTGAAAAGGCAGATAGTTTTGAAAAATAAGGTTATAGCCGCGCTCAAAAAGAAACTATCTAGTGAAAGAGTCAACTCAAAGAGCAAAGCTTTCGAAAAGCTCACGAAGGATATGACGGAAGACGCTAAACTGATTATTAGGATGCATGTGGTACATCATAAGAAAACACCTCGAGCGAGGCGCTTTAATCTGAAGGAAAAACTGTTTTGCCTGGCGCTGTTTAAGTTGAGTAGGCAGGCGTACAGATACATGAGCACCTTGTTGGCCATGCCGACGACAATAACTCTCGATAAATTTCTGAATGATCTACATACCAAGTTACTCGTAAAAGATTCCAATACTGACGGTGTTTCGCAAGAAGTAAAAGGCGGACCTGTAACGGACGCCACATCGAACGAAAAAAATAATGACACTTCGACTTCTCCTATAGCGAATCAAGAAATATCTGGACCATACACCGTACCTCAGGAATTATTAAGTGAACCTTCAGTAAATATCTTATCGGACGTCGCAGTACACGCTGCAATGAATTATGATCCACAAGAAAATTATGAAACAACTGCCGCTGTAGCCACTATCTGTGATGACCCAGCGAGACAAAATCTTGAAAGATCTAAGGACACGACTAATAACAAACAAATCGAATATCCAGCAAATGAAATAGTTTATTCCAATGAGCAAGTTTACACAGATGAGGGATATCTCCAGAGCGACGTCACAAGTAATTTCAATGAAATTGTTTTTACAAATTATTCAGAACATACGAATGGCCAAACTCCCCAAATATTACAGATTCCCACTAATTACGGAACAATAAAAATTGGCTACACTCAATACGAAAAGCCAGTTTCAAAAGAAAATGTTCCGGAAAAGCTAAATAAATTACTAGAAAGAAATGAAAACATATCAAAGAATTGTAAAGTAAATGCTAGTCGCAATCAGGCGGTAAAGAAATCTAAATGTATAATACCGACTTTAAGTGACGAAAAGGGACAAAAAATAGATTTTATCCTAAAACAAATGATGACTCCGGAACAATTGAATAATTTATTCCCTAAACCTCAAAAGAAGAAAAAGAAAAAAACGGGCGATGACACGAATAAGAAAATTAAAAAGCATAAGGTCCAAAAAATTGGAACTATAGGAATAACAAAACCTGATACGAACGTTAAAAAAGATGTCGTAAGCAATATAGTAAGACGTAAAAGAAATTTCAGAAAGATTACATCGACTTTGTCACATCACACGCCAACTGAACCAAAATTTACTGATCAGTTACATGTACCTGGAGGTGCTAAAGAACCTTTACAGACTTCAAATTTAAGTCGCGTTGTAACTCAAAGTTACGATAATACGATGTATCCACTAGGACCGACTCGGAATGATAGAATTGTACAACAAAAATGTTATAGGAATGTGCACAAAAATACACCAAATTACGTTCAGCACGCTCGAAATTATATCGTTGTTAAAGCTTATGAAACTGATCCGACGCCAAACACATTACAAATTCGAAATGATGAGGATTCAATTGATCCAAATGCGATAGACACAGTAACGAAACTCAGGAGAAACTTGGAGAAATATTCACCGAAGGCAGGAAAAGGTAATTCAAATGTTCTAGAAACTTCTCAAAGGACATCCGGACAGATTTTTAACAGTAGAGATAAAAGAAGTGGAGTGGGCTTGGGGAAAAGAAAATATACGCATATGGAAAGAGAACCGATAGAAGTTAAACATCAAAGAAAGCTAGTCATAGACGAATCGCTTGCGGATGCTGCAGGGCAGAACTACGGCCCCGATATGTTTGTGTTGGGGACTCAAGACGGACGTCCGACCAATGTTGCTATAAATAGAAATTCAAATACACTACAATACCAAAATAAACCTTTATACATAACAGAAGAGCCCGTGAGGGATAAAGGATTTGATATGCCGGATCTAAATCAAGATTTTAATACGTCGTATGATAGTAACAGCCGTAAACAATTTGGATTTAAGCGATTACCTACAAATATTATTGATAGACCAGTTTAGTAGGTGATGTAAGAAGAAATGTATAATTAGCTAGCTTGGAACTAAAGTATGTAGTCTATGTAAAATTTTTGGCTATGAGCATCTTTCAACTTTAAAAAAATATTTGAACTTTATAACAATAAATTAATTCAAGCAAAAGTGGTCTCAAGTGTCATCCGGTCACCAAAGTAAGCTTATCATTAAAATACCACTTTAGAATTTGATTGGTTGTTTAAATATAGTGGCTTTAAATGCGTTTAATTTGATAATTTTTGTATTATAGTTTGATATTGTTTTTTAGTCAATGCACATAATTATAAAGTGATCTCGTGTTGAGTCGTTCTGTGTCAAGCTTCAAGTGTGCTATATCTGTGATCAGAGTTCTTTTCGGTTAGGTTAATAATCGAAATCTATCGGTTATTAACCCCCTGTTAAAAGGGTTAACAGGTTAAAAGGGTTACCGAACAATTCTGTATTTTCATCAATCTATTAACCTAAATGACTTGTTAACAGAATGAAA
Source organism: Lerema accius (assembly GCA_001278395.1). NCBI lineage: Eukaryota > Metazoa > Arthropoda > Insecta > Lepidoptera > Hesperiidae > Lerema > Lerema accius. Next base: position 170,712 of record LGAG01002959.1, read on the forward strand.
TGTGTTAACAGAAACAATATGTTAAGGTACTCATTTCGGTTAACCCTAACTAAATTAAAAACGGTTTCTGCATTTAAGGTTCAAAATAGCGGAGCACGAGGTCGATCGAGCGACAAGCGACGATCTAAACATCGTCGCATCGCGCGAGACAAACAATGTCGCATCGCGCGAGCCACGCAAATATTAATTTATTTCATTCATATTACGACTATCCATACTCATATATAAAGCTGAAGAGTTTGTTTGTTTGTTTGAACGCGCTAATCTCAGGAACTACTGGACCGATTTGAAAAAAATCTTTTAGTGTAAGATAGTCCATTTATCGAGGAAGCTTATAGGCTACATAACATCATGCTAAGATGAATAGGAGAGAATCAGCAAAAAAAAATATTCTAGAAACGGGAAAATTACGCGCGCGGAGCCGCCGGCGACTTCTAGTTTTTTTTAATTATAATATTATTTTTATTAATTCCTATTAGGTATTCGATAACTCAACGTGTCGGTCAAGCACGGTTGAATATTATTGATATAATCCAGTGAAGTCGGCGGCACATCGGTTTCCTCCCACTCTCTCTTAATATTCTATCTCATTCATTCTGGTTAATAACCGAAAAACCGAGGTTAACAGTAATTACTAATTCCTTCAAAGTAACGGTTAACCCATACGTTTAGGTACCTAGCAGTAACATTTTAAACCTGTTAACAGAATTATTATGTTACGATTTTAACAGGTTAACCGTTTGAACAGGTTAACAGATTAACAGGTTAACCGTTTTAATAGGTTAACAGATCAATATGTTAACCGTTTATATCGGTTATCCTTTTTTAATGGGTTTTCCGATCTCTGTCTGTGATGATTATAAAAACTGATAACAAATTGTTTTACTATAGTTTAATGTTATTAATGAGTCCAGCAAGTGATTACTAGTTTTCAATACGCACATATTTAATTCTTTCTTGACATTTTATTTTTTATTACCAAAACTATTGTAATAATAAAGGAGTCAAAGTTGTCTATTTCTGTAAATTCTGTGGAAAATACGAGACAGTTTCACGCAAAAAAATACGTTATCTAATGTAGCGATGCCGTGTTTATTATTTTATGTTGCTCATTGATTTGGCCTTGCAAAGATGTTATTTTATATAACTTAATCGACAGTATAAAAAAGGGTTACTGAAGGTGCTTTGTACTAAATAACTACAATATTACCAAACAGTAGATTTTTGAGTTCTTGCTGCATCCAGTTGTATATTATGTAAAATATAATAATATCTGTATGTTGCTTTTATGTAGATAATATTATTGTGTCAAATATACGGTTTTATATTTGAGGTTTTGTTTTTTTTCTTCCAGTAGCCAATTAGGTACTTTTAAATTTAGGCATAATTGTGTGCACTTATGTGAAAATTCATCTGTTTACATATTAAGTTATTAATAAACAAACCTATAGACGGAATTTTAATTCGATTCCAGATTTGACAATTTCAGTGTGGCAACGTTATGACAAGTAATAAATAGTGACGTTGCGAAATTATTCGATACGAAAATGAAATATTTCCGAATCGATTCCATTCGTTTAATCATAACTAAGTATTAGCAGGAATTTAAATATTTCTGAATTGATTAATTTAGTTATGTCAATTAATGAAGGATCTGAGAGTTTTTTTCAAATTATTGTGTGTGTAATTATCAAAAAAATGTAATGATGAAGAAACAATTATTTTTTTTTTTAAATAAATATCGATCATTTATTTTTTAATCGGCACACAAATATTATAATGTAATTACATAATTGTTTTTAAACATTAATTACATAAACATATAATCGCGATTATTAATTGATTGTTGTGTTCATCACTATTAGGTTTTATGTGGTATCATTTTTTTACAAAACGACAGTAGCTAATGTCAAATGTGGAATCGAATTATAATTCCGTGTATACATGTAATTTGCCTTTTCGTATCCGCCTATTGTTAATAGTGTATAATCTATGGTTTATTGTAATGTATTTTTATTTTTGCTTATATTATTTCAATGTTTGACTCAAAAAACTACCGGTTATAAATTCGTAATTCGTAGAAACGTTATCGCTATCTTTGTCTACTCTATAAAAAAAATAAAAATACATATTGCTAAAAGTCGTTGGCCATTAACGGTTAACCATTTCTTACCCACCTTTTTGGTAAAATTATGTAATTTTGAAATCTTCGCTATGTATACAGATAATTTGTTGCTCTGTGATTTCCACAATAATTTGAAACATAAAAGTAATTGCTCAGTTCAGCTGTAGCTGTAGGTCGTCACGCTAATAATATTCTTAAAACATTAATTACCTAAACAGCCATAATATGTGAATATAATAGGTATAAAATGTACCTTCTGGGACATAAAACAAATTGTTGTACCAACATAAAAAGTTTACCGCATGTTATTGACTTGCGAACAATACACAGTAAAATAAATAACGTATGTACTATTAATATAAAATACTATTTGTGTAAAACTAATAAAAAGTTGCAACGTGACGGCAGTAAATATTATGAACACAAACATGAGTTCACATTTTACTGCTCAACTTGACAACTTCCTAGATGTCGGTAGATCGGAGGGTCTACCGACGGTCTCCTTTGTTATCATATCGTTAAATGAAAACCATGTCAGAGGCCATTGATTTGCTAGAAACTTCCGACTGTTCAGTTGACAACTAAGGCTTCCATCCGCACTTGAGCAAGAAGCATCCTCTAGGCCTGGTCAATTACGAGGAGAGACCCACGCTTAGTAGTGGGCTATTTGGATCGAAACCAATAAGAACCAGGACAAAACCTTTAGGTAAATTAGCGATACTGTTTTTCGACATTCGAATCCGCACGCAATAATTACGTGCAAATTTTGGGTCATGAATATTTTATGTGCATTTGATTATTTATAATATTAGAAGGGAAACATGTAGGTAGGTCGCTATATGACTTTAATTAATTGCGAAACGAACGAAAACAAAACTTAAGGCAGGCAGTTCGTGGACAAAACTATTACCTATAACATTTGTTTGCTTTATTAATAAAAAGATCGCCTGTGGGATTATTCTCCGAACTTACCTACAGGAGTGTTTGACAGTCAAGTGTGTGTCAGAATATTATGATTGTGTGCATGCATGAATTTACGCGTGTTTAACGTTGCTACTTACTATTAGTAAGTAATTGATACTAATTACAGTGCAAGCTAGTAATTACTAACTAAAATATTTATGGGTAATTTAAATCTCGTCATGAAATAATTCATAGGTATATACAGTAGGTACGAGTAGGTACACACAGTACATACAACAGTACTAACTTTGCCGGTCCTTTCACTAAGTATAAAAATACTTTAATCATGTTTTGTATAGCACACAATAATTGAAAAACAATAAAACAATGAGTTAAATTCATCTCAGAAGATTCGCAGCGACTGCACGCTGTGGAGAGACGCAAATGCATACAAAAGCGTAACAATGTGTTTGCTGGTAGCGTTATGTATTATGACATAGCTCAAGGTAACGTAAACATTGTGCATACTATTATCACTAAACGAAGTATTAAATAATACGTAATAGGACTTGTGCGAAGAATTAGCAACAGGTATGGTGTATCTACTGCTACAATTAAAATGAGAACGAAGCTCTCTAAAGGAAATTTTAGTACTTTGCCTGATTATTTTTTGTAGCAAGTCGGGGTTTTTTTTTAATTTAAGCGAAAAAAGCGGGACTGTTGTATCGAAAGCAGGATATAGTAAAAATAGTATACTTATAATCAAAAGTTTTGGAAAACATGTAGGTACGT
>LGAG01002959.1:176679-189124 GCA_001278395.1 Lerema accius
TTTGAGGTTTTGTTTTTTTTCTTCCAGTAGCCAATTACTTTTAAATTTAGGCATGATTATGTGCACTTATGTGAAAATTCATCTATTTACATATTAAGTTATTAATAAACAAACCTTCACGTAATTTGCCTTTTCGTATCCGCCTATTGTTTATTGTAATGTATTTTTGTTTTTGCTTATATTATTTCAATGTTTGACTCAAAAAACTACCGGTTATAAATTCGTAATTCGTAGAAACGGTATCGCTATCTCTGTCTACTCTATAAAAGAAATAAAAATTGCTAAAAGTCGTTGGCCATTATAGGTTACACATTTCTTACCCACCTTTTTGGTAAAATTATGTAATTTTGAAATCTTAACTATGTATACCTACAGATAATTTGTTGCTCTGTGATTAATTTTCACAATAATTTGAAACATCAAAGTAATTGCTCAGTTCAGCTGTAGGTCGTCACGCTAATAATATTCTTAAAACATTAATTATCTAAACAGCCATAATAATGAATACTTATAATATAAAATGTACCGGGACATAAAAACAAATTGTTGTACCTACATAAAAAGTTACCGCATTTTATTGACGGGCGAACAATACACAGTAAAATAAATAACGTATGTACTATTAATATAAAATAGGTACTATTTGTGTAAAACTAATAAAAAGTTGCAACGTGACGGCAGTAAATATTATGAACACAAATATGAGTTCACATTTTATTATTCAACTTCCTAGATGTCGGTAGATCGGAGGGTCTACCGACGGTCCCCTTTGTTATCATATCGTTAGATGAAAATCATGTCAAAGGCCATTTTGGATTGCTAGAAACTTCTCAATGTTCAGTTGGCAACTAAGGCTTCCCATCCGCACTTGAGCAAGGAGTATCCTCTAGGCCTGGTCAATTACGAGGAGAGACCCACGCTTAGTAGTAAGTGGACTATTAAGATCTAAACCAATAAGAACCCGGACAAAACCTTTTGTCTTTAGGTATATTTAACGATACTGTTTTTCGACATTCAAATTCGCACGCAATAATTACGTGCAAATTTTGGGCCATGAATATTTTATGTGCATTTGATTATTTATAATATTAGAAGTGAAAAACATGTAGGTAGGTCGCTATATGACTTTAATTAATTGCGAAACGAAAACAAAACTTTAGGCAGGCAGTTCGTAGACAAAACTAACATTAGTCTTTGATAACAAGATCGCCTGTGGGATTATTCTCCGACCTTACAGGAGTGTTTGACCCTTACAGGAGTGTTTGACTGTGTGTGTCAGACTATTAAGTGCATGCATGAATTTACGCGTGTTTAACTTTGCTACTTACTACTAGTAATTGATACTAATTACAGTGCAAGCTAGTATAATTACTAACTAAAATATTTATGGTTAATTTAAATCTCGTCATTAAATAATTAATAGGTAGTATAATATATAGGTACAGGTACAGTAGGTACGAGTACACACAGTACAACAGTACTAACTTGGCCGGTCTTTTCACTAAGTATAAAAATACTTTAATCATGTTTTGTATAGCACAAGATAATCGAGAAACAATGAAACAATGAGTTAAATTCATCTCAGAAGATTCGCAGCGACTGCACGCTGTGGAGAGACGCAAATGCATACAAAAGCGTAACAATGTGTTTGCTGGTAGCGTTATGTATTATGACATAGCTCAAGGTAACGTAAACATTTGTGCATACTATTATCACTAAACGAAGTATTAAATAATACGTAATAGGACTTGTGCGAAGAATTAGCAACAGGTATAGTGTACCTATCTTTCCTGCTACAATTAAAATGAGAACGAAGCTCTCTAAAGAAACTAAAAGTACTTTGCCTGATTATTTTTTGTAGCAAGTCGGGGTTTTTTTTTACATTTTAGCGAAAAAAGCGGGATTGTTGTGTCGAAAGCGGGGCATAGTAAAAAAAGTATAAAATCAGAAGTTTTGGAAAAAAAATTACGCTAATTTTCAGCACTTAGTTATTTGGTTTGTGAGCTACTGCTCACCCCTCATTGGAAAGAAAAGAAATTATATTTTTATTATTTTAAAGTTCAAAGGTTTTAGAAAATCGAAGTGGAAATTCCACCGCAGAATGGTAAAGTCTCCTGAGTTATAAATTAGGATTTCTTAGTAAAAGTTTTCTAGGTCAACAAGTTTCGGCCGTGGCAGCCCATTTTGGTTGTTTGTTAGTCTGATTACGCAGATTTATATTATACCTACACCTACTTAGTTAAACCATGAACTTCTGGGAAAAGACCTTAGCAAAAATATTAGGTAACTTATTTTTACCCCACTCCGCCAGAAGAAGGGCAATGTTATTTGAGCATATCTATGTTTAATAACTGACCTGGCAAACTTCGTAGGTACCGCCTTAGAAATAAAAAAAAGTGTTTTTTTTTTCATATTCACTTACCTTTTAAACCTTCGCTGGTCTTTCATAAATAATTTAATACCAAAATTAGCCAAATCGTTCCAGCCGTTTTCGAGTTTTAGGGCTGTTCAGACAGACGAAAACACAAAAACTGGAACAGAGTCAAAACTTTAGGTAGAACGGATATTTGTAGAAAATTTTAATGCGATAGGTTTTGGTACTTCGATTTATAGACCAAAATATTTTTTTTTTCATGGGGACACAAGTCCTTAGTAACTTTAGATATTTCTAATTTTCCGTGTTACAATGTTGACATTGTTATTTAAAGCGCAATTAATTTATTGTCAATAGTAAATGAAATGTAATTATTGATTTTTCTTTTTACATAGCAAAACCTATATTTGAGCAGTAAATAGTGATTGCGGTTGGAAAATACACTAATTTATATAATGGCAAACGTACATGGCGGCGGTTTATGGGCTCGTATGTCTTTTAACGACCAGATTTAAGCACATAACGATAGGGTAAATTTGCTTTAAAACTACTTATCATATTCTGATAATGAAACACATTTTACTTGTAAGTAATTATTAAAAAAAAAGTAGAGTGTATTTTTTTAAAACCTGATTACTTATATTTTTTTTACTATGTCCCGCTTTCGACATAACAGTCCCGCTTTTTTCGCTCAATTTTTTTTAAATTCCGACTTGCTACAAAACAAATTGGCACCGCTGATACCTTAACCTTTAAAATATCAACCTCTGAGGAAAAAAAAAATTACATTGTTTTTAAAAAGTTATCACAACAAACAATGAAAGTTACTTTTTAATTTTTTTTTAAATTTTCGATACTAATAATTAGGGTATTCGTTACCCCTGTAAAGTAGCTGATTTACCCCCGCGGGGGTTATCCCCAACCCAGTTTGGAACCGAGGGCCTAGAACCTAGAGCCAAAAATAATCGTATTTGCATTAAGTAGGATTAAGGTCGTGATATGAAAGTGGAACTAATTAAATTACCTTTTACATTTAAGTGCTTTACCGTCTGTTGCAGTGTTAAGTCATAGTTCGCCCTTGCTCTTGACTTTTAGTAATAAAATGGTTAACAGTGAAAGTACAGAGGTCATGATCAATATATTTTTTTACTGATACTATAGCAACCGCTTTTGCGATGTTTACTGTTAATTACCAGAGTATAGCAATGCATGGTTATATTACACCACCCCATGGCTTAATAATTTTATTATTTATCTAATACGCAGTGGAAACGTGGTGGGTCTATAACCTAATAAAACAATTTTAGTTCGACCAACTGACTTTACTTTATTAAACATTGTTGCTTAAGTAGCCAGTAACATACTATTTAGTATTATAGGCTACAACATTTATATACCTGTAGGTACCTGTACAGTAGTCAACCTTAACAATTAAATTAATTGAAGGCTGTTATAGACTATACATAGCTTACAATAAAATAAAAATAAAAAATTTAAAGTAGTTTTTTTTGAGAGGTTGATTCCACGAAGGCTGTTGAATATAATAATATACTGACGTAAACATCTATCCCGGGAATTACTCCGCGCTATTTATACCCGACTTGCGTCAGAGGGAATCCAATGTACCTAAGTATTCAAGCGTATAGTACCTACATTCTGTTTTTTTTTTTAACTTGTCTTATATTTAAAACAAAAATATTCGTGTACACAGCATTTTTTATCAATAGTTAATCATTGTGTATATTGAAGGGACTAAATTACTACAAAATTACTGTAAAACAGTAAATAACATGAAAAAATATGATTACCTTTACGAGGAATTCGTAAAACTGCGTGCTAAATGGGACAAGTTAAAATAATGGATTGTATGTTTGTATGTTGGTCCATTTTGTTGACTCTACATCCTGAACAACTTGGCGGATTTCAACATGTAAGGTGTTATTGGATTCGTTTGTGGGAATGACAGGTTGCTTTTTTTGATTTCGGTGCCTCCATCTATTAAAAAAAATTGCGTTCGGGGTTTTTGTTTATCTATTAATTATTGTTTGTCTAAACAACTTAAGTTAAAATAATTTTTTTGTTTGACTGCCTTAATCTATCAGTAAAGTTATCTCCTAGCTTCAGCTTGCTGATTCGCCCGTGGAGACTTCTTCCTTTCAGCACCTGATAGGGACGAATGAAATATGTATTTTTTAAACTACACATTTTTTCTCTTGACCAAATTATGACATCCTTGCAGACGAAGTCGCGGACAAAACCTTGTAAAGTCAGTAAACAAAAATAACCGCAGGATCCTTTATTTTTAATTCAACGAAACTTGGGGTTTCTTTTTTTCTGCTAAAATCCCGAATGCGAGCGTAATGGAAGATTTTGTCGTAATGAATGCGACTGCGGAACCTACGTCACGGACGCTGTCTGTGCGAAAATACGTTGCGTGACCGCAGGCGGTATGAATATTGCGAAATGACCACTGGACACACGGAGTGTTAGCCGCAGTGCTTAGCGAGACGAAACTCCGCTCGGACGTGACGCGACGGGCAGTATAGTGTTAACTGTTTAGTGACAATTTTTAAAAAGTTTTCACGTTTTGGCGGTAAGTTGTTTTGCTTTTTTTTCTGAGACTGTGGCTGGACTGTGGTTTTAGGGCGTTTAAAGATTTTATTAAAAATTTTTTTTTAAATTAATTTATTTTTTTAATTTGAAAGATTTTTATTACAATATTGATTTTTAAAATATTAAATTTTTTACTCGCGTATTTTTTTTCATTAAAAATATTAATATTGAGGAAATATTAATTTAAACAAAAAAATAACTTGACTGTATTATTAAAAATTAAATTATGTTTAACATTTTATTTCATTACGTACAGAATAGTAAAAAAATCTTTAACAAAATGTTACGACGAGGGTGGAAACTCTTGAAATGGAATCCTACGCAGCAAGCATGGACCAAATGCTATATTATTTTCATTGAAGCCCAAAGACGCAACTGAAAGATGATAGCACTATTAGAATCTACTAAATAACTAGAAGACCGGGCAGACATTGTTCTGGCTCATATTTCCACATCAGATAATCCCGACCTTGAATTTTTGTGTATCTTTAGAAAATGCTCAACTAGGAAAATTTTTGCTATTCAACGTTTCAATAACTCTAATGGTATGGCTGGTCTTTTAAAGTATCTCGACAACAGCACCACTTACGGGGTCCTATTGTGACTCGAAACCATACTCAATCCTTCTAAAGTACCACACAATTTTTTTATTAAAATCGGTTTATCCGTTTAGAAGGAGTTCAGTGACAAACACACGTACCTACGCTGTGTTTTTGTATTTAAGATAACAAGGTTTATTCAACTAAGGAATACGACAATCACAAAATGTGTTAACTAATCAGGCAATCATTTATTAATTTGTCTGAACCGACATCTTATAATCCTAACTCGTGATGTCTCATTTGTCCGTGAAACTTCAAATTCATATGTAAATTATTATTGTTATGTTGGTATCACAGAAAACTTACCTGTAGGTCCCCAGCTTTCTAAACTAGTTATAATAGTCATGAAGCTAGGATCCTAAATCACTTCTAAATTAATACCGTTAGTTTTTTTTAATTCAGCCAAAACCTGTCACACTTTGCGATAACTTTCTTTTTATTCTTTTATCTGCTTTCTCTAGAACTAGGTAGGTAATATGTAGAATATAATAATTAATAACACAAAAATTTTATAAATTTTATAAAGACTTTCAATTCTGTACGTGACTCATAAGCAAACGTAATTTTTTATGAAATCTATTTGTAATAAACGTAGAAATAAATACATACAAATTCTCATAACAACAAAAATATTAGTCGCATGCATAATATTGTGAAAATACAATTTAATAGCTCTTAAGTTTATAATTCGGCATTCAGGAATTAGGTAGTTTTAATTTATCTTAAAATGTGGTGAAAATGGCAACGTAATTCAGTGCTCTCAAAAGACCAATCAACACAGGGATTATGAGTGTGTCACAAGCTTGTATACAGATACATTCCTTGCTCTGTGGTCACAAGGCGTCTATAACTTACATGAGACGCTTTTGGTGATTTTTCGGACCCCTTTCCCTTACGCTTTGATTCAACCCCCTTGTTAGCCCCCCAATTTCACCTCAACATTTTCAACATTTGTATCTGTAGAACAAATGGATAGGATTTGTTCTATAAAAATACAATATTTTTTATTTCACTTATTCTTTTGGTACTGACTAATTCTTTTCCAGTTTTCACTGTCTTCTTGTTGAAAAACAATACGATTTTTACCGAGATTCTCTTTCTTCCCAAAGTAAGATTAGATGAGATTCAGCTCGACGCGCTCTCCCTAGAAAGCCTTAAGTAATTAATGGATGCTTAAAATTACTTTAAAAATATCAAAAAAGAGTTACCGTTTAAAATTAGACAGGTGCCTACTGTAAAATTCAAATAAATATGCTTATTTGAAATTAATTAAGAACCGTTATGATTCGTATTGCGAATACTTTTATCACTTATTAGATGTAAGAAGACAAAAACTGTTTACGACGATATAATTTCCACATTTCCTTGTAAAATCTATATTCATTATACCTACTTCATAGTACACTTTTGTTTCAAGCCTTTGTTCACACGCACTGGCAATAATGTCCTTGCACTTGTAAAAATAGTTATAGAATCAAGTTCTTACCATTCTAAAAACAAAAATTCTCAACTGTAATAAAGGATTTTTCCAGTAGATGGCATTTACAATGATCAGCTGTGCTGTGACGTAGGAGACCTATCTTATAGGCATAGTTGCACTTTTTTACTGCACACAACTTTAATCATAAACAACATAGGTGTACTTAAGTATTTATGACTATTTTGAGCACTAAATATTTTTTATTGCATGACTGGTATGAATCTTTTGAACGCTTATGTATAAAGATACCAATTAAATTTAAATGAATTCTGAAATAATTGGCGTGAAGTGAAAAAGATTGCAGAACACTTTAAATAATATTCAGGTTTTTGCATACAAACTTAGATACAGTTTCAAGGCAACAAAATACAGAGATTTACCGGTTAAAAATATTTGACCGTTTGAAAAACTTCTATATACCTACCTACCTAATTCTGGTTAAAAAGTTGGTGCTTGTCTCTAGATGAAAGTTTTAATTAACTTACAAAAATAATTATGCAGTCTGCTAGCTGTAATACTGAAGCAAAGAGACTGTTAATTTGAAAGAAAGAAGAAACAATTCGTCCTCTACTTACGAGTACCTACCATTGCTATGTCAGCATTTAGTAAACTAATCGTAAAACAATACAACATATTAGCACAGTACATTCATGAATCATTAATAGAACCGTTTAATTTTTATTTAAAATTAATGTACAATAATTCATTGAAATGAATAATAAATAATTAACTTTTAATTAACCATTGACCAAGCTGACCCGACGGACGTTGTTTTACAATATTTTGCATTATTTCCTTACAAAAATACCGTGAAAATTTTACTGGGTTGTGGTGATAAAGATTTTCTTTTACAGAAACTTTGTCTTTGCCAATCTTAACAATAGCGGAATAGCCATATTGGTTCAGCAATAAATAAGCAAGTTTCGGTCAGTTAAATACGGGACAAATTAAATTTATAATAATGATGATTTCGTCGATAATCATAATTTTAATTCTACATCCGTTACAGGTAAGGTTTAGAGAACTTTGCATTTTCTAATGATTTTCTTCAACAAAGTTGACATATTGTCTACATCTTTGACTTTTTTAAATAGTGTGACTATGTTTTATATTTACTGTGTGATTATATCGTATGATCTGTTCACCTTCTTCAATATTTTCCGCACTCTGTCCTTAATCTCGATTCTTAACTAGCAAAGGTTAACTGCACTTAAAAATATAGTGGATGTAATTAACATTTTATAATAAACTGTTAACTCTATTTACATCAATGTTATTATAAAAAAAGTTGCCGATTTTTTTGTGTATGAATAAGACGACAAATAGCTATCGTAAAAACAATGACGACGTACAAAATGTTCCACGTTTTTCGATTGTTTACCTACTAAAGACGTAACATATCTACAGTACAAATATCATTGTTGTACTTTATAAAGAATGGTGTAGTACGGAAAGTAAAAATTGTAGCAACAGTTGAAAATTGTACCAAAAGTAAAAATTGTAGCGATTATTCGCGCCGGGAGTACATTATGTTAGTATGTATAAATTAAAATAATTAACATGTAGCATGCAAATTAAGCTTTTCCTATCTCTACACAATTAAAATAGTCACTGGTATATAATAATATAATTTGCCATACCTGAAATAAAACTACATTTGCAACTTTACTCTGTTCATGCAACAGACATCTTACCATTGGCATTTAGGTATTCGAAGGGGTAACTATTATTATTTGTCGAGCTCATAATCCTTCAAGGTTATGAAGTATTATTCCCTTACCTTCTGCCCTACAAAATGCAGCAATTCTCGGACAAAAGAATTCAATGTCACTTATTTATAAAGACCTGTCCAATTGAAAGGTTTATATAGTTTTACTTCCTGTTTTGTGTATTTTTACGTACCTGCCTGTGGTTCTTTTAATTAGTCTGTTGTTATAGGTTAATCACCTCTTATCCCTAGTTATTAACGTTTTTTAACTATTTATGGATAAAAATAATAGCTTGTACCTTTAAATGCGTCAACAAGTAAACACCAAAGTCACATTCTGACTAAAATTTCGTGAGCTTTGCATCTCATGTCATTAAAAGCGAGCTTTATACCTTAGATACTTGTAGAAATATGTTTGGTGGGAGTTATTGACATCTAGATATTGTTTTGATGACAGTGTGTGACGTACTTTCCTAATGTGGTCGGTGTTATATCCGATGATAATACTGATATGGTGGTGATGACGTTAATGTTTACTAAGATATTAAAGCGTGTGAAAATTAGTTAAGTGGGCTTTATAAAGTATAAAAATAATTTAAAAACTTCTAAACTAATTAAACTTTTAACTAATTTAATTTGATTTGATTTAATTACTTAGGACTTTTCACATAACGTTTACGAACGCGCTGCTGACGTGCGCTTAGTACATCGTGTGTAAGGTGCTTTACTTTACTCCGTTGACGTCAAAGAAACCTATTTATAAATCGTCTAACTTAATGTAAACTTAACAAAAAGTAAACATACAGAGGTTAGGTGATTTATTTGATGCCATGAATAGTTAAAACAAGTTGTTTGTATTTTACGATTCAATAAAAAGTAATTCATTTAACTTGTAAACAGGATACGTTTTATTGTTATTTCTAATAAATAGGTACCATCATAAGTACAAATTGTTTTCCAAGTTACGTACCTAACTTTATACTACTTGGTAAATAGAAAATGTTTTGATTGCGTTCATATTATATGCATCAATGAATATTGATTAATATTTGTAGCGTCAGTAATTAATTAATTTACGTTGATCAGCATACGACAACAATCTGTTTAAACTGTGCTAACTTGCTTTTTCTTATAATAAACATGATAACGATGTTTCAAAGACCTCAATCTAACAGTTGGGCTTATAATGAATTTTACAATAAAGAGAATAATATAGGCACGTTAGTTTGAGATTTGGAGTAATTATATTTATCAGGAGTAATGTAGACAGTTAATTGTACCTACGTTAATTTGCTCATCACCGATTTTTGTACCAATTTTATAAACCGAATCAACTTGTGTTGGTCGCACTGAATTAATGTCAACTCTACATAGCTACTAACTGCAGTTTGCACATTTGTATTGAACTAAATTTAAGCGCTCGTGATGATAAGGCTTTTATTAAATTTGATAATTCTATCTGATCAAATGATAAAGATTATAATGAAATATCTGACGACTGTATGTCCTACACAGTGTTACGTTTTTCTAAATGGACATACGTCATACGCTTAAAACGTTACCCTCTTTCTGGAGCGGTCGGTTAAAAAGAGATCGTTGCGAGTTCCCAGTCGTTGAGTTTCCAAAATTAAAATCAACGTTTTTAACGCGGTAGCGACGCGCGTGTGTAAAGGCCTTTAGACACATATAAGTTTAAATACAAAACTTAGATTCGAGATTATGTTATCATACAAATTTGACGCTGATAGGCAATTTAACGCAGGATCATTAAAATAAGGTGCCTTCACTGTGACGTAGCGTTTACAATGACGTCAATGCGTTAAGTTCTCGTTATGTGGGTAAAACTGCCCGTAGGCGTCTACTCGAGTCACGTGATCTTCTCATTAGATCGGCTGACTCAGATCAACGCGTCATATCAATGTATTTAATGTGAATACGAGCAGAATATTAATGAGGAGAGCCAGTTCGATTCAGATTTAAAAGAATCTTTAACTTATTAAAATGCGTAGTTATTATACGTGTGGATAATGGAATTAATCTGAATTTGATTAGTTTATATAGATACTAAGGAAATAGAGTAAAAACACTTACTAGACTGGATAGTGTAGTGCTTTGAATGTTGGTCTCTCGGAACACAGATACCAGATGCCGTGGTTGGTCTCCTTAATTCTGTTGTGGGGATATAGTGTGTAGCGTTTATTTTTTGAGTATTTTGTTTAGTACCTACCTATATTAGTTTATTTAGTCAGTTATATTCCAAAAACTTTTTAATTTTAACCCGAAATGTAGCTTACGTTCAAGTGGTTTTTCGGTTTTGAAACTAAATTTTGTCGGGCCTTTATGGTAGAGATGGAAATATTCAACATTCAAAATCATTTATTCATGTAGGTATTCAATGTTACAATTTTCTTAGGCACGTCATTTTTGTAGTCTACACCCGTTTCGTAAAGTTGCTTTAATATGGAGCACAAGAAAGGGGAAAGAAACTCCTTCGCATAACTTTAAAAAAATAATACAATAAAATTATTTCGAATACAAATTGATCTTCTAACATGCGCGGAAATATTTAAGAGATAACAATTGTTTATCGTGCAAGTTATTAAGCACTTTTCCCATAACAGATTGTAAACTTAGAATTTATAATCATGTGAAATTACACACCATTTTCCAGTTTATAATCGGCTGCGATCTACGTAAACCCGAAACGAATGCCCTGTTTTTTTCCATTAAAAATACGCCGGAATACCAAATCCGTTGTTGCTCAGAACTTATAAACATTATTTACGTCAGATCGAATGGCTTGCTAATTTTCCTTTTGAAACAAAATAGGTACACCCTGTGACGATTAGTTAAATCTTTAATAGTATAGGGTTGTAATAGTTTTGTTCCCTACTGATCTACCTTTCAAAGTTTTAAGGAGAAACAAATAGTTGTTTCACTTTTTAGAATCTAATAAAGTAATCTGATAATAAATTCAATGATACCTTCATAATTTGGGCCGTAGAGGGTACCCAAGAAGACGAAATAGTCACAGACAGACCCTCGAAAACATTATTAGTAATTATTTATTCATACGGCCATCTATAATGATTTGGTTAACAAATAATCAGCAAGGAATTAAATGCAAGATAAGTACAATTACACACAAAAACAAAGGGTTAAAGCTCTTCCACGCGGAAATGTTGGTTTAATTATTTATTATATTATAATTGATCATTTAATTATTGCTATGAAGTTAATTAATTTCCACACAATGTACTACAATAGAAACGCTTGTCTTCCGTTTAATTTCCTCAATCTCAGACGATATTGTCGGAATTGAAAAATATTCCACAACAATGAAAGAAAAGGCAGGAAAATTACTGTGGAAAAGGTCATATTGTTGGGAAACTTGTATCTTTCATCTTATGTGATTCACACTTACAATGTATTAAAGTGACTTACAATACTGGATTAAAATGCTTATAAATATAAGAGTGATTGATATGACTAATAGATCTACAAGAGGAGGACAGTTGATGTACTAATTAGATGATAGCCATGATAGGGAAAGGTAAACTATTACCAAAAGGTAAAGTATAAAGTTTGTTGTTGTAAGTAAACTTTTTGCAGCTTTAGATGCGGTTAGTTACCTGCCCCTCTGCTCTCCTTTGGGCAAGACCGTAATA
>LGAG01002959.1:189183-200803 GCA_001278395.1 Lerema accius
GTTTAGTATTACCAAGCTACTGTTTTCGTGATAAATTAATCTTAACATGTTCGGCAAAGTGCGGAAAAGCTCACCAAAGGTCGCCTCAATCCGTGCGTAGGACGCGGTTAGTTTACGTTAGCACTTTATATGCCCGATGTTCAAATGTTTTTGGTTAAAGAGAACGAGGTTAATGACTACAATGTTAAACCAATAAAGGGAATTCAACATTTGATAATGTAATGTTCGCAAATAGATGATTAATTCATGGTCTATAGTTTGTAGAATTAAATTAATTTCCAAATTGAGTGTAACAATGTATTTAAATTAAAGTCGCGGATTGTTTTACTTAACATTAACAATGTTACAGAAGTAGAGAATGAATAATCACTTATTTATACCTACCTGTGATTGGGACGTTAAAAAGGGTTTAAAATTAAATTTTGCACAATTTTGCACAAATAAAAATAATTTTAGCAACTTAAATGCTGAGGTATAATATAAAAATATACGAAATCCCTATTTATTTGCGCAGTAAGTTTCTTTGATAAAGTACTACTTAATAAGATTACTGAGATAATAATTTAATTTTAAAACGATGTTGCTGATCGTTTATTTTTAGTGGTGTGATAAAATATAATTATTATGTTAATGAATTATGGTTGACTAGTAAGACACGTGTCACACGTGTGTGACAGCATTTACTGACGCCAGTAACTAGCGCCATTCACTGGCCGCAGTGACTTGTATCGGTGTAAACCTGTGCGCAAGTCCGTATTGCATCTGCTTTGTTCAATATCTCTGGAAGATGCAGGTTTTTTTGTCTATAAACTAGGTGTTATTTTTCTTGAATATATGTTGTTCTCTTCCATCCGAATGGAAATTGGGTAAATAAAACTGAAGCATTTTTACTAGTAACACATTTTGTTTTTAATTTCACGTGAGATTGGTGGATGAAAAAGGGGATTGAGCCAAATCTCATGACATCTCACCACATGGGTTAAAAAGTAACCGAAAATCTATTTAACACCCCTCATAGTAATAGAGTTTAAAGCATAACTATTATACCTAGTTAATTATACTTAGTTTAGAGGAAGTGAAGGGGATATTTCTACCGTAATATTAAAATGCTACCTTCGCGTTCCAAATTATCAGAAATTAGATTTGTGGTATTATCTGCGTTGCGGAGTTAATAAGTTATGATTTGCTAGAAATTGAATTGAGCTAGATACTCGTAGTAATAGGGTAGGTGATTGTAGAGTCTTGTAGCTGGTAAAATGTATCTTATGGACATAGCCAGCTAACAAGCTGACAAGCCACGGGTAAGTGGTAATTGACTTCAAAAAGGGATCCAAAACGAGGCATTGCTGATGCGTTGTAGGCCAGAGAAATCTGGATCTCAAGTGATATGGTGCTAAAACTGTGGAACTATTCTGTGATTGGTATACAAAGTATGTATATTTAGAATAAAATTAAAATTAGGAAATATATTATTATTATATTTTTGTACGATTATGAATTAAACACAGGTAGCTATTTAATACAATCTGATAAATAAAATCAAATAAGTTAATTAAACATTTTATTTCATAGGTACTTAAACTAAGTACTTATTAATTCCAAGTCTTGACTGTTTCCAGTATGTAATCTGGATATTTTATTGAGATATTATCATTATATCATTGTTGTTCTTTATAAAAATATGTAGATATTATAATTAACGTGAAAAGATTTCACACGCTCGTTTTGACATGAAACTAGTTTTGTGATTATTTTGATTTGGAAGATAAGTTTTTTAATTAAGTGAATCATAATACATTATTATAATTTACTTACAATTATGATGCACATTCACACGCATTTTTTTATGATTACCTATGTAGGTATCAGAAGATTAATTTTAGAGTTTATGGTAGTTTTATTTGCACAGTTACGACCAGACTACGTTTGATAACTTAGATATTAGTTTGAACTTAGTGTAGGTTTTTGTGACTAGCATCTTGCAACGAAATTGTAAATTGCATTTGGAATTCTTGGCTCCTTCCCATAGAATTCTCTTTACTCTCAAACGAATGAATACAGCAAAGTATTAGTGTTATGTATGTCGTGACATTGTATGTATTGGAATACGGAGTATGAGCCCCCCAAGAGCTATGAAAGTATGTATGTAGTTACTTAGTAGTACTTAAGTGAAAATCATTCCGACTTTTGAGTCTACACATGGTGGATAGGCATTCATAACTGCCAAAAACTCATCTGTACGCAAATTATATAAAGACAAACCTAGCCAAGCCCTAAAAACCTAACCTGCAATGTTTACAATTCTGAGAATCTAATCTAAAAGTTATTTAAAAGGAGAACATTTTAGAATTCTGTCTACCTGCTATGGGTATACGCAGGTATATGTAACATATTGTTTAGATTATAAACATCAGTTGATGACGTTTTATCAACGTAGATGTGAACTTGGCCACTCGCTTGTTAACTGGTTAACTTCAAGTGTGCCTGACATACATTATTTTGCAAATTAATCTAGTCTGCAATCTGCAATAACACATAGCTCGACAAACAAAACTAATACGGGCTTACTAAAATTAATAGGTTTGAAATTTATCATGTATCATCACTATTTGCATAGTTGCCTATGTGACGTTTTCAACAGGAAAATCAAAGTGATCAAAATGATAATTAGGGACCATCATAGAATTAGTTTACAAAAATAGCTCGATGGATTGTATGGAAGAGGAAAACTGTCAACAATTAATTCGACTTTTTATAATATTTTTTATTTCGCTTTAGTCTGGTTCTAAGGTTAGCAGACGATAGATCATAAAATTTTAGAAGACGGTCTTTTTACCCAAACTATTTTTGCTATCAAGAAACATAAATGTTTAGTTTAATTCCACAGACCTAAAAAAAGAATAGACAGACCGGTCGTACACAATTGCAACTAAATAGGTGAAGATAAAAATCTGTCACGCGCTCGCCGTGCGGCCTTCTTCTACGATTGAACTGCTAAATATTAACATTCGTCACCTTTCGGCTGGATGGCTCAGTCAAATTTTTTTAAGGGTCTGTGCCCTATTGCCTACTACAGACTCTGTAGTCCAGAGCACGAGGCTTACTTCATAATATATTCAATTTCGGGAGGTGTAGGCACATTGTTGGATTTTTTAATGCCGCCCAACAGCCTCCGACATGGCTCACTAACTGTCACCTAATGATAATTTGCAAGCACAGAAACGATCAAGAATTTTTGCCACTCGCGGTCACCCATCCACTTTTTGATCAAGCCGCCGGGGTATTAACGCTTTATAATACACAACTTTATTTAATAATTATGCTTAGTTTCCCCTTTCTTCTCTTAAAGCACTTTACGAAACGGGGGTACCTAGACCCACAAAAATTTACGTGCATAAATGTATCTTTGATACCTACATGAATAAATGATTTTTGATTTTAATTTGATTTACTTATAAGTAGACTATATTAAAGATCTACGAAATAGGTGGTCCTCGCACTGCAGATATTTTAAGATTGTCAATAATTTATCCTTATTAGGCATAGGTCGACTATTAGATTAGCAATCAAACAACACGTGTCCTGTCGTGGTCAGAACGACTAAATAAACCCGTTTAACTTGTAATTGAAACAACATAATAAATCATAGCGCTAGTACAAACATAGGAACTTGAGTGGGTATTGAATATGGTTTCTCACACCATTGTCTCTACTTACTGTTACTGAGTCTAGACACCTGCAACGATTGACATGTAGTCTTAATTAGTCCAAACATCAGAAGATCTGACGAAATTAGTAATAAAATATGAAAATATTAAGTAAAGTGACGTAAAAAAAAAACAGGTCAAAAATACGTTCCAAAAAAGCATGAAGTTGTATAGAAAACATGAATTCAAAAATTCGTCTCTAAACAGTGATATTTCATACTAAAGAATTGTGTAATTTTAGTTAACAACAGAAAAAGGTATTGTTCCCTATCTTCACAATAATTTATTATTATGCAATCTCGATCTAATTTTAAAAATCCACACAATAATTCGTTGCAAGTAACCTTATCGACTTCTCATAATATCCATATTCATACTGCAAAAATTATAATATTTAACCGAGCACTAGTTATAATATTTAAATTAATATTCGCCAAGGCCAAAGGACAAGATTAAGGGTTAATGCGACGATTAAATATTATTAAAATTAAAGGTTTCAACAATGGCTAACATACTGAAAATTGATTACGTTGCTTCAATACGGAAGTCGCAAAAACCAGTTGTGTGACCGGTTTGTTCAAATTAGGTAATATTTCAATAATCAATGTACTTAAGATGTTTTTTAAAATGTGCTAAAGGGCATCGTTATTTCTTTTCTGTGACACTATATTTTACAACATAATAAAATTATTGTTAACAATTCAAACAAGTCTAGGTCCTTAAATATAGTATGGCTTCCAATTACCGACTGACTGTGGAGAGTAGTTATTCAAGCACAGTGTATGTACAATGTCCATTCCGTTTGCTCGGTCTGTGGGTCAAACGGCTCGACAGATTTAGACATGTTATTTGTTATTGGATTCGTCTCCATTTATGAGAGAATCGTAACCTATTATTATTACATACAGCACCTTATGTTTTATCACAGCACCTTCAATCCAAAAAAAATTAAACTAGTCTGATATTTTGTTTATTGCTGATTACTAGTTATCACAAGTTTCTCTTGTCCCCAGCTATGGTGGTGTCACCTTTCAACGAGCTAGAAGTGAAGCAGAACGGCCATATGACGTACACAGGCATGGCAGACGAGACCGAAGCCCTGGGGGACTCCCAGATACAAAAGTTGTTCGCCGACTCCACCATCCTGCTGACAGGCGGCACGGGCTTTTTGGGGAAGCTGCTTGTGGAGAAACTCTTAAGGTATGCTGTACTGCTTTATTGTTAAGGTTCCTTGGTCCACATAAACGTCATGTGCGTCAGCGTTCGGTCGACGTATTTGCGCTGCGTTTAGTGGTTCCTTTATAAATCATGCGCTCTGCGTTTGTACGCGTTTAATAGCCCATGTAGGTATATTTTCATACTAGCAAACTCAATTGCGTTTATGCGCACCAAGGAACCCCATACCTTTAACTCCTGACAAACATCGTACCGCCTCAGAATCAATAAGAAAAAGCTGAACACGTTTTCATATACCTTCCCTGGCCTTCCACAAATAATTTAAAACAAAATTTAGCCAAATCGGTCCAGCTGTTCTCGAGTTTTAGCGAGACTAATGAAAAGCAATTAATTTTTATATTATTGTTGATGAATGAAGTGGCTGTATAATAATTGGCTACAATCAGTTATTTTCATCATTTTTAGACTTAATTGCGCCTTACTGTCAGGTGGGATTGTTGTCAAGCATTAACTTAGATATGTAAACAAATGTAAAAGATGGAGGTTTTTTTATACATTGGTAAACACAACGAAGACTGTTGCTAAAAATAACTACAACAGATTAAAAAACGAATTATTTGTTTAGTTTTTAACACGTGCAATCAACAACATAATCTGACGTATAACTTTTTTCATATTAGTCATGCGGGTTATTGGTTGGCTCGTTGGCCGAGCAGCGCCAATCTGTTGTTATGGCCGTCAACAAAAAATAATCCCCCGAACTCTTGATTACCGGAAGATTTTAGAGTCATTGTTGATTTTCATGTAGCAGTTAATTTAGAAAATAGGGCACCTTAACTTTTGTGGTTTTACGGTACGAGATGAATTATTTCTGTTTCTACATTAATGTAGAAATGGTCAATCACTCTGCGACACCACTTGTTAGATATTAGGATCGCTGTGAATCATTCAGAATAATATTGTTTCAATATAGTTTTTGGCTGATTTGGTAATCACAAGATCACTAATTCACGCACAGGTGTTAACAAAGCAATAGTGTTTTTAAAAAATCCCGTTTTATCCTCTAGTAAATACTAAATATAGCTGTAGCTGTAGGTCATTTACATGATTTGCGATAACAGGTTTGATGACGATGAAATGCTGGCTTATAGCAGATTATTAATTCAGGTATTTCGACCCCAGGATGTTTAAATGCATTTAGTTCTTAATAGCTACAATTAACTCCACTCCTCCGTCGCATAACAAAAAAGAAAATAGATAGCCCATAAGCTAGAGTTTCTTAACCGTTAGTCTGTGGACCTGTCCACCCCAGAAATACTTGAACTAGATCGCGAAACTACTTTTATTATTATCTTAATTTGAAGTCCGCCTGGTAGCGACTATTCTATCACTTTGTCTTGTGTTGAATGCCAGATTACACTTAAACAAGAGGTGACCATCTCTTCACAGGCGATGTTACTTTTCTCTAAAATTAACTGGACAAATACTTAGTGACTTTAATAAAATAATGCTTAGTTACGTTAATTCACCAATAGAACCAACCTGCACTAACAGTAGGTACCTACCTACTACTTCCGCAATCTCTTTACTAACGCATTAATAACAACTATTTAATATTCTCAAATACGTACCTATCACTAACAGTAAATACTAACCAACTAACGGTTCCCTGATAGTAAACTCGAGGTTAGTCACGATGTCCTTGGGCGGCAGGGGTTGGAGGCATTGCAGGTTTGTTTTTTTATTGGTTATAGTTTATTTGGTTATAGTTATAGTGTATAACCAGTCAGCCGGATGCGGGTGTTTGCCCGCAAGCCCGCAACATGACGTACAATCAGGGTTATTTCCACTGGGTATTTCCCAGAGCTTAATGGTATTATTTTTATTCAGTTAACGGAATTGTAGCTTATGCTATGCAAATGCATGAAAATCCGTTCGATTCAAAAATAAATAAAGCCATTAAAATAAAAATACAAATTAAAATGACATTTAAATGATTTATGGTAATCTATTTATTGACATTTTTTTATTTGTAATTTAACTTTTAAATTTCGTTTCGATCCAAATAAATTACATAATTAGATTTTAAATCTGCATATAAAGTACGGTAGTAGTTTAATATCAGTTGCATAGGAGCCTAGGAGGTGCCTCTAGTCTACACGTCAAATTGAAAAACGCGTGTCTTTTTTTAGCCGGCGCAAGCCGCAATAATAATATACACTAAGCCCTTAAGGATTCTCTTAAGTGTTGGCAGTAATTACTTAACACTGGCAAAATGTTTTCAATATTGGTCAAGTAAGACCGCGGATAGTATTTAAATGGTTCCGTTCGTTGGGATTCGTAAAACTTGTGAAAGTACCTAGGAGAATAATATCCCAATACATATTATTAGTTTCCTTTTTCAGTAACAGAATATTATAATTTTTAAGCATTCGCGCCAAAAAACAATTTTGTAATGATTAAGTATTATAGTTACAAGTTTAATAGGGCATTATCTATCTCACTGTGTTACTGTACCAAATTACTAAATTGAAAGTAGGTTATTTTAGCCATCTAGTCACGGAACCATATTATTAATATTATTATTTTACAAGATTGAGAAGCAGTAATAAATAAAACATAACACGTGAGGTTTAGACACCACTTATCAAACTGGTTCACAACAAGTTATTAAATTGCCATTTTATTTAATTTAAGGTTGTTTCCCTACTACGTAATGTTTTTTTAAGTTTAAAGTTTATGTATACTAGTAGGAAGATAAGTTGGTTGATAATATTTGGGGCAGTGCCCCGCCAAGTCGAGCCGCAAGCGACGCGCAAGTCGGCGCACATAAGGGTTTTTTTACAAGCTTTTATTTAGTTTCACCTGTCCGGTGTTTGTAATGAAATCTTGCAAGCTAAATTTCACCCACTTTTCGGTGTCTGATTGAGCTAAAATTTTATACACTGGTTCAGTTCTGATGACAATGCATGTTTATAATAAGTATGATGTGATACTGCTACCAGGATTGGCTCCAGACGATTGAACTCCTCAACGGTTAACGGTAGGGACTTGAAATTTTGCATTTTTACCTTTTTAGTTCTTTTTCTTATTAACAAGTAATAAAAGCTTGTTTAAAAAAATATTTTTTAATTTTACTTTTCATTCTTTTGAACTTGGGTTTGTGTTAAATCACATCAACAAAAATCTTGGAATATGATATTGTGAACAGTGGACTTTATAAAAATTTAAACTTCAATTGCATTGCTCCTAAGTATACCTACCTACCTTAGATTTTGTTGGTTTCTTAAAAATCCCTGATTTTATTAACGATTTATTAATTATTATAATTACTGAAGTCCAAGAAAGCTAAAAAATTATATGTACGGTACCTAGTACATAGTATTTTGGTAAAATTTTATCTAAGTTTATTGTAGAGTTTGTGAATTTAAGGATTGTAGAGTTGTGGCGTGCGTGTAAGTTTAGAAACTTGGCTCTACATGAGATTTGATAACTTTTGTCAGTGCGAGGCACTCGAACTTGTCTTGGCAACATTGTGGTGGTACGGTTGTACGACCAAAAATATCAGTTAATTTTAATCATGTTAGGTTGGCATTTTTGCCATGATTTGTGATGTAGTTAGAAACAAATTTTTAATTAACATATAGGGGGTTAGACACTAAATGCGTCACGAAAATGATAAATAGCCTGCCTCGTTTTCACCTATTTCCTGTCACCTGTGTTAAAGTGGTGTTATAATTTACATTTATTCATGAATCTTCCTTTTGCATTTGTTAAGGTTAAAATGAGCTAGGTAAGTGGGTAGGTTGATTGTTAGTTAGACTTTGTAAAGGGGTATATGTAAATATCACCTCAGCACTGGGAATTTTATTACTCAATTGATTTGCACTTGAGTACCTAGGTACTAATTAACTACTAATACACATTATAACTATATTGGTAATATTACATTAAGGCCAGTGAAGGATTGAAGCGTCGCTGGCTAATTAAAGATAATGTATGTGACGCCATTTCGCCTCGTCCTAAAAGGCAAGCTTTCTCCGTCATATTGAGGACAGTCAAGCAATTATTGTAAAATGCCAAGCGACGCCGCGGCAGACAGCTAGTGTTGAAATGATTGTCCACCGAGCGCTCCTCATGTTTATCTTAATTAGAGTTAGCTACCTATAGAAAGTCATTATACATAATGTTGCTTCACAAAACGTAACTAAGTTTAGAATGATGAAGTGGTTTTGTGAAATGGCTCAAGTATATAGTAAGAAATTAAACAAGTATCAAAAGAAGTTTAAACTAGCATAGATAATAGAAACACTGAATGGGTACCGAATTAATGAATGGTAAACAATCTTGTATGGCATGATGAGCGGAACAACATGTATAATGACGAGAAGAGTGAATGATATGATTGAGTGAACGAAGGAGATTAGTTCGTTATGAAAGAAGAAAAGAAATTAATTGTGTGAAAGATATGGAAGATTTGTGTGTTAGAGTCGCTATATTAACGAAAAATGGAAAAGAATAAATGCATTTGTAGAAAAAAGTAGAAGATAACTTAACTGCCGTGTCAATGAAATGTAATTTGCCTTTCTTAAAGCCGATAACAACAATGATAGATAATACCCATCTTGATATCGAGACATGAAGGTTAAAAATTAAATGAAAAAATTAATTATAAAAGTAACAACTGATGAAATTAAATGAGCTGTTGGTTCGTAAGACGAAATATACAAAGTGACTTTGACTTTATTAAAAATGACCATTTGCTGTAAGAAGACAAACAGATTAATAAATAAATATTTCCACAACATCCTGCATACCGGAGAATTGTGCGTAATGTTTGCAAAGATGTGTGAAATCTTTCAATTCACACTTGGCCATAGGAGGACCGTGGAAATGACAATAACCTATGACTGATAACTGACAGAGATCCGTTACAATGAAAACATAGCAGGTTAACTAAAGCAGTTTGTTAGCGATATAAAGAGATGAAAATTATATTTTCCCACTGTTATAGGTACCTAAGCACATCTGTCTTTCAAATAAAGATAGCGTTAAAAGAAAATTACTAATTGATCATGTTTTTGAAAGCGTTATTGTAGCGCTCTACACGCAATAAGTACCTACTTAACTGTTACATTTTAACTGAACTGAGAGGAAGATAAATGAATAATTGTTTGTTTTATAGTAGGACTGGTCTGTTAAATGTCGTAAAATCATTACCAAGCCAAGGTGTTTGGGCGGGCGACCTCACTCAGAACTCGGAACACTCTCGTAGGCATTTTGCATCATTTTACGCCATTTTGCATACGACCTTACCCTTGTCAATAGCGCGAATTAAAAATAAAACTGTTTTCACGATCACCTGCTGTTTGGATATCACTTAATATGGAAAGATTGAAGTTTCTTTGACCAAAAAGGGGAGGAGTGGACGATACCCAATAAGAGAATAAAGTTACAGATACATTTATAAGTATTTAAGTGAACATTAGTAGGCATTAATGTTATTCTATATAATGATTTTAGTGATTCACGTCAGTAGACATCCGTAGCTTAAAAACTCGTCGTATAACTAGTTAGGTAATAAAACTAAAAATATTTATTACGACGCTAATGTTATAAAAATCTGTCTCGTGATTCTGTAATGATTAGTCCAAACTTCAAATTCTTGAATACGACATTTGAATTCGAGACATTTAATAAGGAATAGAGCCCCTTTACAACGTTTAAAATAACTACAAGTAAGTCCACGGGACACTTATTTACATTTCGAGTTATTATTTACATTTTGTAACTTTAGTACCTACTTTAGCTCAAATAATTTCATGGTTACAAATTTTGCTGTCTACACAAAAGAAAAAGCTACCCAAAATGTCTTGTTTACCGACCGCTACATATTATACCCTCGAAGAATTCATACTAAATATTATGTATTTAGTGTGAAGTATCGTTATATTGACATTTGACATTAATGTTGTCTGTATTTGTGAAGCAATCAAATATTAGGCAGCTTCCTTGTAGTTTATCTTTAGTTGTTTACGTTTAGCAAATAATTCAGTGCGTACTTTTTATATTTAGCGCAATTTCCGAAGACAATCTTAAAAAAAATCATAGATGGCGTTAGTATCATCAAGTGCAACTTCTTTATCATAGAGATGTCATTGATACACTTAGGCACGTAAATTATTAAAGATGTTTTGCAATGGGAAAGAAGATGGAGAAAGAAACTCCTCCGCACATGTTATATACCTGTAGTATACAACGTTGGAGTGGTACGACACAGCCAGTAAACAGGTTGCGTCAATTTATAAAACAATCTAAATATTATCACGGGTAATAAGTAGGTACATTCTTGCATAAGTTGGTATCTATTGCGGGGTAATTTAATGTTATAGTACAGGATCCAGCGAGTGATTGTTTGTACTATAATCGGTCTAATATTAGTTGTAATCTATTATAGTCGGTTCTAACTAACGTCATTAATGTCCTCGTCAGCTCGTGCTAGGTAAGATTCTATAGTAAAAAACCTGACATTTTCGACATATTTCAAAACTTAATTTTCCTTAGTCAATGATGGAAAATAACAGGAAAACTCATTTTATATTATTATTTAAACGTCAATTGCATTGTAACGCGTGAAATTGCTATATTTTTTGCTTTATGTGCATTATGCATGTCTGACTAATTTTTTGCTCCATCTAAAATTATTATAAATAACCGTCCTTTTAAAGTACGATACA
>LGAG01002959.1:209677-220835 GCA_001278395.1 Lerema accius
TGGCGTCGTATCATGAGTTATCTCTCCATCCAGGTGGTAGTAGGAGCGGCAGTGGGCCTCATCCACACTCTGAACTGCCGACCCACGGCCACGGCGGACCTGGTGCCAGGAGACATGGTGGTGAACGCCTGCATCGCCACCGCCTGGAAGACCGCCCGGGACTACCCCGGGAACGACCAGGACGCGCCCCAGGACCAGCTGCCGCTAGTCTATAACTTCATCTCTTCTGAACAGCAGCCATTGACTTGGGGTAAGATCCTTCGATAATATACGAAGCGATACGGATAAATTACAACCCAGATGCCAAATTACAGCTTCCTCGTATCAAGGGGGCTCTAGCTCCAAGATGGATAAACAAGGCGAAAAGATAATGGCTCCAAAACTAGGGAACCCTGAAAATAATCTCCTATTAATGTAATAAATCATTATATCTCTAGGTCTACTAATTCAGTGCGTAATCAGCTTTGTATTAAGTACTTTATTTTTCCAACAGAGAGGTTCATGAAGCTAACAGAAGTATACGGGCTGGAGGTGCCGCCCATGCAGGCCGTGTGGTACTATCTGCTGTTCCTCACCCCCTCCTACTTCCTCTACTCCATGTACTTCTTCTTCCTGCACTGGGTGCCCGCCTACCTCATTGACGGCATCGCGATGCTCATCGGAAAGAAGCCTATGTAAGTAACTTATAATTTACACATTGGCGCCCAAACAGGGATTCTATTGTTTAGTTTTGAAACATCAGTAACTGTATGATTCACTAAATTAGTAGCATATAACAATATTGCTTGCAGTATTCTTTAACAGGAAACTAATTTTGAGCCTTCCACGTATTAATATAGATGAATTTTATACCTGCAGGTTAAGAAAAGCGTATAAGAAGATCGAGAAATTCTCAGCTGTGATCGGTTACTTCGCGTTACGTCAATGGAAGTTTCATAATGACAACACTCAGGCGCTGTTCAAGGAGCTGTGTGATGCTGACAAACACATCTTCGACTTCGACATCGGCGCTCTCAACTGGGACGAGTACTTCATGGGTTACGTGCGAGGTATCAGGTTATATTTGCTCAAGGACCCCGTTGAAACCATCCCCCAAAGCGCCAAAAAACATTTCAAGCTTAAAATCTTCCATTATTTAGCAACGACCATCGTTGCTTCCGTACTGCTGAGAATACTATGGTTCTTCGTGAGGCTTGTTATAGTATAAGGAGTTTTTATTGTTTTTTTAGAGTTCTATTAGGTAAAATTACAAATACGGAAAAGGTGCATCGCAATTTGTTTTGCTCAAGAAATTGCGTATTTTTTCCAAATTTTCTAAAACCTTTTTCAGGTTATTTATAATAATGTTATCAAACTTGTTTATGTAAAAATATGATACATTTAATTGAATAGTCATTAGATAATTATTTTTTATGTACATACCTACATCACAAATAATTTTTGTAAACGTAGAATAATCTATTCTAGAATATTCTGTATTTAACATATACGTTAATGTTAATCGCTTCAATGTTGCGATGCGCCAAAAATAATTTGCATACCTACTGTTTGTTTGACCCATTGAGGTCACGAATACGTTCATTGTACTGTTTTAGTTTTAAGGTATTGTAGCTACTAAATTTAAGTGATAGTTTTACCATTCCTGCAAATAGACGTTCCACTACAAAATGTAATGAAAAATACATTTACTTTTCAATAAACAAACTTTGAAAAGGCGATGTATTTTTAGATTTTTTAACTGGTCCGACATTGTAATACAATGAGACAGGTATTCAAAATAATAAGGAATTAAATTTTATCTTAAAACCTAGTGTTAAAGTAAGGAGGTTATAAATGTGAAAATAAAATAGTTTTTGTAAAATTTATTAAATTACTGTAAAAGTGTCTTGGGTTGGTTTTTGTAAAGCGCAGAGGGATATTCTAGGTTTTTTTAGTAGGTGCATGTTTTAATTTTTTTTTGTCGTTATAACTGACTAAATTTTAACATGTTTACGTTAGTCAATGGATAATTGCACTTTTATGTGGCATAAATCACGCGACAATCAAAAATTGGTAAATATTAAAGAACACCTCACGAAGTAATTATTAAAAAACTGTCAAATCTCTTACAATACATAAAAATGATTAATATGTATTATAATAACTTCCGTTGTTAGCGAACAGTTGACAAGTGATTGAGAAAAATACCATCATCAAAAACCATGGCAACAAATCCTACGAAGAAATATTCAAGCCGTCTATTTACGCATGTTATACAGATATTTTCACTATTTTGCCATATGTTTTAGTTAGTTTTAAAATATATGTAATCGTATAGTGATGTCGGGTGGTTTAAAAGTCATAATTCATTAATTTAATTAAAAGACTGCAGAAAAATACGGCTCTTAAAAGTAAAATACTTAATTAAATATAATTATGTATATGGTAGGAATAAATTCGATTTTATTGTAATCCTAATGATAAACATACCTTTGTACATCATTTCTAAATTATTTTCCGCTGTATTTTTCCGAGTGTACATAAATTATGAAATAAAAAATAAATAAAAATAAAAAGTTGATAAGTAAACTTTTGAAAGTGAACGACTTTGTAATGAAAAGATACTAAATCATTATTGTGACAAAATTACCACCTGGCAACACTCAACGATCATACGTTGTACATAACAAAAGTACAATAATTATTAACTGATCCATAGTTATTATACACAATATTATATTATTAATAAACGATATAACATTGAATGTTATAATGATGAAATGTTTTGTGATAAAATACGATTGCTCACTTAGTTTTAGAATGTATTTTTGTATTTAATCGAATAATAATTATTTAATAAGTTGCCATCGTGACGAAACTACTTAATAAAAATAATTTTAAAATATTTTTGATTTATTTCTATTACCATTCTTTATTGATATCAATGTGAGAAGTTTCAGCTTAATCCGTTCAATGGTAAAAACGTGAAAGACTTACAAACATCCGAACATTTTCAGAAACTTTTACATTTATGCTATTAGTAGTTAGCATAGCATAGTTGCATTAATATGATCGATATGTCATTCGGGTTAAATGTTCTATAAGCATAATTTAAATTATAAAAATACCTATTATAGATAAATGACCGATCATAATATGATATTCTGAATTTCCACTACCAGTATTGCCTTTACCGCTGATAGAATAAACACGGACGAAATAAATAATGCATCTCAAACATCGACGACTCGACAACTAACACGTCTTATCCGACACTCGGATATTTATTCTAAACGTGGTTTAAATCCAGATCTCTATCAGCAAATGCTAAAATCGCCTAAATGGAGATACAAGAAATGGAATATCGAAGTAAGTTTGTTGACTATGTTTGCTGGCAGTACCGCTAGCTGATCTCCATGGTGCAGATTGGTCGGAAAAGGAAAATTATAACCACTGGCAACTGCCCTCTTTGACCCCCATATGAAGCTACCGAATCTGTGTCTCTACCGTCTGTCCATAATATTCTGTGCTAAATATTGTGACAAATGACACAATCATTTGTAATGTTTGACAGATGAATTCCGATGAATTTACAAAGTATTTTGTATGCTTCTATTTTTTTATTAACATATTTAAATAAAACCTGGTCCAAGGGCGAAGAGAAATCAGACCTTGTTGTTTCTCAAAGCGGAGTGGACGGTGTCACGCCATGTGGTATTGGGTTAAAATTTTTCGTGGAATTAAACAATACTTCAGATAAACATGATTATGAAGTACAAGTGTCGGCAGACCAATGTTGCTTGGAGGCCGATGGGAGTTTGGACTGTGATGTGCTTGAGTTGATTGGAGACTGCGTGGGATTCATACCAAAAGGTATGTTTTTGGCACTAAATCTAATTACAACAAGTATATTTAGGAGATTTAAAAATTGAAATGTAAAGAGAAAAAAGACCGAAAAAATGTACATAAACTACAATAAAGTAGGTACATTAACTATATTAGTAATATCCAGTTTCAAAAGTGTTTTGTTGACTCTTGAATGGATATAATAAGAGAAATGACTCTTCAAAGTAGATGTCTTTTAGTGCCCTCTTTTTAAAATTTTACCGGGCTTCGTACTATAATTTCACGTTTTTATATGGGGTTTTAAAAGTGTTGTAGTAGGAAATAGTTACTAACAATTTTTTTCCTTATTTTAAGGTGCTATTAAAACAGTCCGCATGATTGCACCTATCCTCGATCCTGTAGAAAGACGCGGCTATTGCATCCTGTATCTCGACTCCAAATGTAGCTATAACGGTAGAAACAAGAGAGACACAGTTAAAATTAGTTTTGATACTAGACTAGAAAACATAAAGAAAATCCTTCAAGCAAATGTCAAACATTGCAGAAATATAGACGAAGACCCTTTGAATGATTGTAAACCAGTTGACTGTGATATACATTATAATAGTCGGAAGCCACATTATAACAAGAAGCTTAAAAGATGCGTTGCTACGCCGCCATGTTTAACTGAAATAGTCTCAGATTTACCGAATGCTGTTTATGATCCGGTTTCAAATCGCTGCATTGAAGGCAAATCGATCAGCAAAAGGGATGTTAACTATTTAAAAAATTTAAATACGAAAAAAAGACCAGTGAAAAACGTTCTTATCATCAAAAAATTTGAAGATGATAATGAAACGGGTCATGATATTAATAATGCTATAGATACGGTACCAATGTGTAAGAAGTGTAATAAACTTCACATACTCAATCCAGTTCCTAATTTAAGACAGGAAGATAATTTCTTACCAAGTGTCTATTTGCATAGTCTAATGAATTATATTACAACAAACATATGTACCATGTCGTTATTTGGTGCAGTAATCTGTCTTCAATGTTGCGTTATTGTTGCAATGATTTATTATTATTCAGGATCTTGTACCCGGTGTAAAGACAAAACTATAGTAAGAAAATTCTTTAACTATAGACAAGACGCTTCAGTTACGACGCCCCTAATAGGAACTAGTAATATGGACACCGAGACAGATTATCGTTTTCAATCAGAATCTTCAAATGTGGATAAGAAGATTAAATGTTATAAGGCATGTCAAAAGGAAAGAAACAACAATGCAAAAATGAGCTTGTCAGACGATATCCTGTCCAAATGTGTAAATAGACGAAATTGGAATAGACAGGAAACAAAAACTGAAATAACCCAAGAAGGGAATAATGAGACACAAGTTAATACAGACCATATTGAGGTTACCAATAAAATTCAATCGACCACTGATTCAAAGAAACTGAGTGAAACTAAAGTAGTGTTTGAAGATGAAAGACAAAAAGCAAGTGAAAAATCGAATAAGAAAATGGGTAGTTTATCTAAATGTCTCAACAAAGAAATTATTGACAGAGAAAAGGAAATCATTGAAGAGTACGATTCGTCAGAGCAAGAAATTCAATGCCATAGCTACAACAATAACATTAATTCAAATGCAACAGGTTTTAAGGCAAGTTCCGGGAAACATTTGGGTTACTGTAGAACTGAGAAAGTGGCTGCAGTGTCGATGTCAACAGATAAAGAAGCGCAGGCTAGTTTTTCGAACGATACTATCGACGATTACCTATCAGAAAGAGGGATCTACATCACGGAAAATATGTCCAAGTATACTTTCCCTTCAGATTCTGAAGTTATGAAAACTTCCACCCCGCCTTTATCGAGTAAGACTTCAAAGAACAATTTCGTGAGAAATGTTTTGTCTCTGTTGCATAAGAAGTCTCGAACGTCTGATCCCGGATCCAAGGCTAAGGATAACCTCGACGTTAAACTGATTCACATGTCTCGCGGGTCTATTTGTACCACGAGCAATGATTCAGAATGTGTAAAGTGTAGACAAAAAGAGTCTAGGACTTCATTGTAGAAATTGTTTACTTTTAGATGTTGTTTTAGGTGAAATAGATTCTTCTATTTATAGTACTCCGTTTTTATTCAATTTTGCGTCAAGTTAATGATACTCGTTTTCCCTAAAATGCAAATCCGCTCTTGGAATCGGTAAGTGGTCTCTTTTTATACTTTAATGTTTATAATATAATAGTCGACCGTGGTAGAAATAAAATATTGTTTTCCTTTGTAGATTCTACAAGTGGTAATTTAAAATAAAGGACAATGCCAGAAGTTCTATAGAACTTTGCCCCATACAATTATTATCGCGTACAAATATGACAAATACGCCATTTTAAAGATAATTTAAAACTTATCACTAATGAAGTGGTCAAATTCATTAAAAACTTGCCAATTCTGTATGGTCCGACATAAAAGATTTACTAAAAGGTTAGATTTTTAAGGAAAAATGACATTGTGATGACACGTAAACGTCAACGTTACTTCTATATAGAGAAAGACAAATGTGACATAGACATTGACAACAACAAGACGATTCATTGCACGGAACGAGTGATAAATATACTTCCCCATATTTTTGTTTTGTTTAATTCCAGTATGTACGATTTATAAATGTTGCGTAATACGGAATTTTCGCCATTTTAGCCGGAAAAAACATTGCTAAATATGATAAGTACAAGTCTTTTTAATTTAATTTTTAATCGGCAAGTTGTTTATGAGAATTATAACAGCATAAGGGCCCTAAATTCATTTATTTATTTTTCATTATTTTATGTTTCCTGTACATCACAAGTTAGGTGGGGCAGGATCTAACATTGTCCTTTAGTCTAAATCATTGCAGTTATGACGCCTAAATTATTAAATAGCAGTGTTATGGATGTGTGTTTAAAGGTCTACCAGAGCGAAGCAAGGGCGGGTTGGTAGTGAAATCTAAGGTTTCAAGTCGTTTATTAATCATACAGATTAGGCAATAAGTTGTTGGTACAGTTGCATATGCAGGGGGGGCACACAGTAGTGGGGGGTTCGGTCGGCACCGTGACATAGCGCTCCGGCGTCACCTACAACAATTAGTACCTATGGTAATGATGACTATGCCATGGGAAAATAAATTGTAAGTAGGTTTATCTAAGAATAACTTAACAAAATTAAAAAGAAAACGCGGAAGAGTAGGTAGTTAAAAAATATATTGGATTTATCCCAAGGGAACCTATAATCAGGATAAAATCTATCCTATATCCATGAATAGCTGGATGCAAACTATCTGTGTGCCAAGTTTTAGATTAATCCATTCGACTGTTAGAGCGTGAAGGACTTACAACATCCAAATATCCAAACATTTAAATATTTGTCTTTACAAACATTAAAATTTATAGTTTTAGTAGAAAATATGATTGTCTTGGCGTATCTGTATAGAATACCCAATATTGTTTACCTTTACTTTCGGAAAATGAATATTTCCTATCAGCTTGAATTTCGGGAGTGGTCCACGAGTTAGGCACATGCACTGAAATTATATTTTTACATTTATCAAATGAAAATTAACTAGTTACTAATTAGTTATTAGGAGTAGTAAAGTAATAACGGACCGACCATCAAAACTAAAATAAAGTGATTTTTTGTGTCAATTTTTTAACCCCCTCCCCTTCCCCGTAGCCGTAACAATTTCTTTCGGAATAAATTGCATGATATTCGCCGAGCAGAATTAAGGCGATCTTATAATAATATGATCATTAAAAAGTTACAATAGTTAGTTTTGTTACTTACACCGGCCTGAAATGACAGTGATCATTTGTTAACTTTAGCATTAATTTTATAAACTTAGTTAAAAAAATACATTGATTATCATTTTTATTTCTTATTATTTATTTAATCTTACAAAAGGCTTCATCTACAAACTTTAATATAATTATGATAGTTAGACAATACTCACTTTCTGAAATAATAAAATAAAAAGTAATTAATGACTTATCATTAAGTACCTATAGTCTTAAATATAATAAAAATACACGTGTGTTTGACACAGAACTCCTACTAAAAGGCTGGACCAATTTAAATGAAAATTATGTGAGGGATTTTAGAGGGATCAAGTATGGTTTCGAGCTACAGTAGGACTCGGCAAGATGTGGTGACGTCGAGATACTTCAAGGGACCAGCGAAACTATTAGTTATTGGAACGCCGCCGCGCCGCCGCCGCCATAGCGAAAGTTGTCCAATATGAAGAGCATTTGCTAAAGGTATATGAACATTGAAGGTGAGGACAACGTCTGCCTGGTTATTAGTAGTTTAGTTTTTATTAATAATATATATTATTACAGTTTTTTTATAGAAATAGATATAAAAAAATGTTTTTAATTTCACTCACCGTGGGTGCCTAGTTTGTATAGAAAATAATACAATTAAACTGATTACTTGTAAAAACTATAATTTTGACCTTTTATTTGTACTAAAATTATTTTTAACGATTATTTAGTTTACTTACGCGGGTCTGGAGGAAAATAAAATGTGATTTATTAGTTTCACTAAAATATTTTACCTACACATTCAATACATATTTACGTGATATAACTTAGTTTTTACTAATAATAATTGTTAAATTGATTTACTTACGTAAAACTGCAAGTAAATTTAATAAATAAGTAGATGTTATTTACATAAGAGTTTTAAAGTTCATTATTTTTTTAAAAACATCTTTAGTATCGTTTGATTTAAAAGTCCATGAAACAAAAAATCAACACTATTTTCAAACATAATTTTAAATTAATCGTATTTTATTATTAACGAGTTTTTTTTTCTATTTTTTATACTGTCCATTAACACGTTAGTAATACTATTTTATAATTAAGTGCTAAAATTATATTTTAAATCAAGTTTTGAATAAAACTTACTGTGCGCTGTGTAAAGCATAATTGTTTTATTAGCAATTTTATCGACATTCATAATTATTTATTTTAGAAATATAGTATATTTATATACCAAACGCTCAAAACTTAATTACGTAATTTTATTAATTTAATATTGACAATCTTCGTGAAATAAAACCGTACCTACCCATTTCTGTAAAACATAAGTCGATAAGAATTATTTTAGCTCTCGTTAAATTAGAACGTATAACAGCATGAAAATTATAAAGAATTAAGGTTTGTGGCTGAGCGAATTACTTACTTCGGTCTAGAACAATAAAACCAATAAAGTTATTATAATTTTTTTACCGAAGAAAAAATATAATTGACCAAATATTGAAAAGAAACTTACGTAAATTTCCTATTGGAAAAATAAATAATTATGAGTTAGTTTAGGGCTTTCAAAAATTGTTTTCATGGATTGTATTAGGTAATTATAAATATTGCTTACCATAATCTGAAAAAAGGAATAAAGTTTTTTCTATTTTATCATTCTTTTTAATATTATTATTACATTTTATGGCAATTAAAAATAATAACTTACGCCCCCATTCTGGAAAAATTAAAATTAAATTAGTTATAACTTAATTATGTTTATGTCAAAATAACATTTGTATAATAATCAAATATGTAATAAAAAATCTTACAGCCAACTGAAAAAAAAAAAATATTATTCAGAGATGTCCAATGAATCAGTCATTTTATTTATTCAGGTAAATTAAAAAAAAAGTTTTACCGTGATCTGCAAATTTATAACGAACATTATTATTTTATAGTAACTAAGTAAATTAGAATAATAATCTATAAATTGAACAGTGGTAACAAAAGATTACTAACGTTCATCTGCAATAAAAAAAAATAGTAAATCAGCAATATAAATAATTAATAAATTTAAAGTGAGAAAAAATACTTTTTTAACAATGTTAACGAATGTCTTATGGAATGTCTGTCCATTTCAATAATTAAAACAGTTATTTTTTTTAGATGAAACGTAAATAGATAGGTAAGTACTATATTATAATTGATTTATACTTATACATACTTACAATTTCCTAAAAATAAAATACTTGGCAGTTAACTTAATTTGAATTTGAATTTAAAGGTATTGTATTAATATAATGTAGAAGGATAGAAAAAGCATGTTGAATTGTTGGTTGGATATTTTATTTACAGTTACAATTCGCACACGACTGACAAAATAATGACAAATAAATTGTAATTAGGAATGTTGGTTATGTATTTAATAATTAATGTTTCTTTAATGTGACAAATAATTTTAAAATGGCCAATACCTACGTAATGATAATTTGTACTACTATACAAACCATTTCTATAATAAAAGGACATACTACTACGAGTACGTACCTCACCTACTATGTCTCTATACGAAATTAGTTTTAATCTTTTAAGATTAACCTAACGTAATATTAAACAAGGAGGATTATTGAAATTGTTAATAGTAGTAACCAAATAAATAAGGATTTACTTACAGTAGCCTAAACATAAAGTATCTAATTATTATAAACTATTACTGTTTGCCGGTTACAAACATTGGACACTTTCATAATACAATTTAGGTAGTGTTTTTAACATTACCTTGACCTAAAATAATAATAACGTAAATTACTCATATTTTCCCAATTCTTTCATTATAAATTCTCATAAATAAGCAAAATATACTTACTGGATCCTAAAACAATAATATTTATCAGTATACGAATGTAATACGTACATATTTTTCATAATTACATATACAATAGATAAACATGAATAATACTCACTCCCTGGATCTGAAATAAATTTTAACTATTAGACCTTTGATTCAAGATATATTAAAAGTAATGAGAAAAGAATAAAGGAAATGAAAATCTTACGTTTTATTTCATTTTAAACGGAGCATGAAAATAAAACGTCACGTTATTTTTATAATACGTTGAATTTATTTAGTATTCAATTATTTAATAAGTTTAAACATTTCCCGTGGAAGGGAGTTCTTTATCTAGTGACTACTGACTACCTAAGCAATATATTTTGAAGCTGAATCAGTAAGAAATGAATTGAAAGTCTTACATATAGGTCCTGTAGAAAGAATATTCATTATTGAGATATTTTTATTACAATATTATTCAACTAAAGTAATAATATAAATAAACACATTTTATATAACATTAACTAATAACATGGTGTATTTAATTAAAATCTGTATAGTGATAAATTGCTGAAATCAGCTTACCGTGAACTAAAAAAAAGCAAAAAATAATTATAAAAATCAAAGAGTACGATTAAACGAGCAAAAAACCATTGATATCAAATTCATTAGTTTTTAATTCGTAGCTATTAATATATGAAGATCGTGTACTTACTACATTCTGAAAGTCAAATACGAAATTACTAA
>LGAG01002959.1:226199-240643 GCA_001278395.1 Lerema accius
ACAGATGTCGTCGGAAACCCGCTTACGCGGGTTTTCTCCTTCCGAGCGAATAAAATCATACCAACCTAACCTAACCCAACCAAAGACCATTAACAATGAGATTTTTGTCAAATTCTTTTCATTATTTAAAAATATTAATTTAACTGCCCACATTAACTGCTTATAATAACTGCCCAATATAACTGGCCAATTTGTTTTAAATTACTGCTCATGTATTACTGCCCAGTTACTTACTGAACTGCTCCTTTTGTGATAAAATTACCGGCACTTTGTATTTTTAGTACTGCTCATGTTTTACTGCCACACTTTTTATTTTACTGCCCAAAAAATATTTTACTGCCCAACTCATTATTTCCACTGCTCAATGTAACTGCTGGGATTTTTAAGTTACTGACCACTTTAATTAGTGCCGTTAATAATGCCGAAACTGCACTTTTCTTACGTACAGTTAAACCTACCTGTGTTTGTAAAACGACATTTTATACAAGATTATTTTTTTTACACTACCAAGCTGGTATTTTATAATTCTAGCAACAGTTAGGTTCTTATAAAAGCATAACACATGTAATACAATACAAACTACAATTTATTGTTTTCCATTTCATATTTGCCACATAAAAATGTAATGTAATAATAAAGGAGCCTTCACACCCACTTAAAAAGTTTTTGATTTAAATAAAATACGAAATAATAACTAAACAATATTTATTCACCAACAACACCAACTACAATAATGAAATTATAAATATAAATAACATTGTTAAACACACATAATAATAATTGTAAATCAAGGAATAATTGAAATTATTTTTGTGCCGGGAATTCAGTTAAAAAAGTTTTATGTCTAGTGTCATATCATTTGCTAATATACATTCAGTCACATTTGACATCTTTTGACAGCTGTCAATTGAGAATATTTAATTAAAGTTTTTGTCTTTACAATCAATATTAAACATAAAGCAGATATGTTAAAAACGCGTTCAGTGTAGCAATTTGATAACGACCCAATTGGATTGTTTTCGATCTAGACTGGTAAAAACAGTCGTAAACATATAAGGATTCGGTTGTTTTCTAAGAACTGTACATATCTATAGCATATAATAATTATTTTGTGTATATTCTGATATTTCTGATACAGCATACATTTATTTACAAGAAATTTCCCGATTCTTTTATAAACTTTGATAATATTAATAACTTTGTACAGTCACACTCGAATTCTACAATATTTCCTTCTCATTTAATCTGTAAATGCAAATATTAGCGATACGCTACCAAATTTTTTTTTAATTATACGCCAATATAGAAATGCCTGGAAATTAAAGAATTATTACAGGAAAACAGTTTCAACATTGATATTTGAATTCCATTCTTGAATTATTGCAATTATAGTATTTACAGTATTGCATTACTTCATTTTTGGAATTATATTTCTGTAATTAGCAAATGTCACAGAAAAAGTAAGGAATGATTTATTTCATAACAACTTTTTTACATTTATGTAGCAGGTCAATTTGATTAACGTAGATTATTTTAGAAATAATTACAATTGCTAATAATATTGTATTATTGTAAGATATTATTAAAGTGAGTACAAAACTGATATTCGTGACTCCTAAGTTAGTAGGCAATTGATATTTGTAATAATGTTAATAATGTGATGTGGACAGTGTACATGGGTGTTTACTATATTCCACAAATCATTTCTTTGGCACAAATCATTAAGCAAACCAACACCAAATAGCCACCTCATAATAACTATCATACAGTTACGATCATAATAAAATGTAATAACAAAACAAGGTATTATAAATGTAGGAACTGGTATTGCAGAAAAAAATTTTTTTTCGTAATATTTATAATCAATATTCTTTATTATATAAAATTAATTTGCAATCATATATGACATTTTAAAACATATTATTTATTATGTTTTTAATTTTGATTTTAAAATTTCTATAATTAAAAATAATAGTCAGTATTAATAAAAATATCCATGTACCCACAAATAATTTTATATTTATTATAAGCAAAAATGCAATCTGCATGTCATTATATACCTAAATATATACATTTTACACACTGATATGACCAGTAAATAATTACTCAGTTACAAAACATTTGCGACTATAATATAATGTCAATGTTGGGGTATCAATAAAATTTAATACCTCGTTAGGTATTACAACCGTTGGTCAAGACTTTAAAATTTGGGGAAATAATAACCATTTTCCATATAAACATATTGTGTACTTCGAGACAAGAAACATATTGTGTACTTCGAGACAAGGGGATGATTTTAAAAGGAAAATAAAATTTATCACATCGGTTTGGTTCTTTATAATGAATATAATTAATAACTCTATTGTATTGTATGATAATGATGACAGTGGACATTTTAGATATTATCATTATCAAGTATCACTTTGCTCCACAATTCAAATGCTGAAAACCAACAAAAAACAC
Source organism: Lerema accius (assembly GCA_001278395.1). Lineage (NCBI taxonomy): Eukaryota > Metazoa > Arthropoda > Insecta > Lepidoptera > Hesperiidae > Lerema > Lerema accius. The sequence continues at coordinate 228,666 of LGAG01002959.1, forward strand.
ATCTATACACCAAAATTTGCACCTTTTCGCCCAAGCATTATTTCTCTAACATCTAAACGATACAAAAATTTTGAATGCAAAATAATGAATAATATTATTAACAAAATTTAATACTTACTGACGAATGCCATTGCTCACTGTAACGCCAGGGGTTCCGTTAGTGCTATAATTATCGCGTTAACAATGGCACTACACTACGCAGGTAGGCCTTAACGGTAATCAATGTCAAGCAATAAATCTAGTAGATTTGTGGACATTGTAGTTAAAATCTGTAAATGTAATGTGAATTTTAGCGCGCTAATTATAGCACTAAGCCGTTAATCACTAACTATAATAATCCAGTAGAAGCGTAGGCCTAATCGAGGGTACTTGTGAATGCCACGACTGTAACTCACATTTAGAACACATCACTTCACTAGTCACACACTGACGCCCGTGTCACACACATCGACGTCGCATGTCACACACATCGACGTCGCATGTCACACACACCGACGTCGCATGTCACTAACACCGACGCCCAGTGTCACACGCACACAGTCAGCGGGCGAGCACCATTGGTCCGTAGTAGGCTGTACTACATGACCGAGCATTGAGATGCATCTTGTCCTTGAGGGGCTGCGAACCCCTGAGGGGGCGTGCCGATGTCCCCCACCAGCTCCGTAGGGGGTTGTCCGAGGTCTTGCATCTAGAATTTTTTTTTTTAATGAAATATTAACAGTTAACTGTAGATTCCTCTTTAAGAATTATGCAGGAATGTACAAACTTGAAATTTAGCATGATGCAAGAAATTTTTCGTGTAGACGATTATCAATCATTGGTTTACTGTTATTAACTGGACACTTTATGGATAGATGGCGCTGCAATTATATAATAACAAAATATTTATTAAACCTTCCTTAAAAACAAGAAACTTTGTAGCAATAAATTTTTTATTACATCTTTAAAATTCCGAAACCCATGAACCAACCTTCTGCATGAGGTCGAGAACGACCTCAAACCTCTTCCTCTTGACATCCTCAGGGTCTGACTCCTGCTCGGGCTCCAGCTCCGCGCACACCTTCTCCATCAGAGCTTGCTGCTTCTCAAACCTGGAGAATATTTCAAAAACATTTGATCACATTCTACTCCATGACATACATCAATATAAAATGTAGACTGTGCAATAAATATATTTATTTTTTTAAATGAACTATTCCCCACACTATGTATGTGTTTCATACAGACACAATCACCAGAGATATTGAACAAGTCTATAGTTTGACATGACTAGTCATGGTCTAACTTTGACTACAGTTTAGTCTCTAGTATATTTAATAGTATCAAATTAGACTGTAGCTCTAAGGCCATTGACCCTAAACCCAGCTACAAATGCACCATATAGTTAATCCATCAGTCACGGTGGTCACTGGTCACTTACCGTTCATACTCTGCCTGGTCAATCTTCCCTTTGTGTTGGTCGAGCCAGGCGGGGTACTTCTCAACGAGGTCCTTGAGAGACGGGTACAGCACCTCCTTGGACAGCAGTGACTGCATCATGCCTTGCATGAACGGCACGAACATGTTGTCCTGGGATTACATATGCGGGGTACTTTAGTGCATGCAACATGAGTTACTAGGTATCTTTATTGTTCAGGTTCAAGTATTCTGTTAAAAATTGAGAAGTTATTTTCAAAAAAATATAGCCAAGTAACTCCGACAGTTGAGATGACTCAAGCCATCTAGCCTGTAATGCTTGTGAGAAATCGACATATTTTACATTATACAAATTTTCAATTTAAAATTGAAGGTGATTCAGGTTTACATTTAAATAAATATACCAAATTTTATCAAGTTAGACTTTGCTTAAGAGAGATGTAAGAAAAAATAATTACATCTTCAATAAAATTGTGGTAATAATCTTCAATAAATGGAATAACTAACTAGATAATAGAACTAATGTGACAAAACATTAAAAAAATAATGAATAAACAATTAACAATAATACCCTAACTGCATTTCCACTTATCATCAGGTATGATACCTGATGATCAAGCAATTAGTTATAAAAAGTAAAAAGAAAAATATAAAACAGACCTGTCCACCCTCTCCCAGATTGAAGTTACTGAACATCCCGGCCAGGTCCTGCTCCGAGAATGGGGTCTGAAGGTTTTCCGTGTTGCTGTTGAGGTTCTGCAGCGTCTGAGAGATAGCCGCTGACACCTGTATTGAGGAACAAGGATTAACCCTTATCTTACAGTGGAGGAACTGAGTTGCGAGACTTGGATTTTTTCACAATTATTGTTTTTTGTGGGATAAAATATTTTTATATTCAATCATTCGACTATAGGCGTTATTCTAGGTCATTAGCTTGAATCTTGGCATGGTTAATTAAAATTATTTCACAACTTACATTAATCTATTTGGACTCCCTATTTGAGGGGCTATAATAAGATAGTATTATAATATATAATAAAAGATAGTATAATGTCATGAAAAACATAACTTGTAAAAATAACCAGGTCTGGCAACTCAGTTTCTTTACTATGAAAAGTTGATATCCATGTAATAACAAGTTGTTAATTTATTCAGTCCCTACTTAAGCGACATTCTGTCAAGTTATTACGTAATTAGCTATCCTAACAACATCTTATAGTGCCTAAGTCAATATTAAAAATGTTTTAAGTTTTAAATAAATATACTGACTTGGCCATTGCATGAAAACACAATGTACTTGTGATACTTATGACTTTAAATTGGCTACATTAACAGACATTAGAGAGGAAAGCTAAAACGCCTATGTCAATGGAGGCCAGGTAGAACAAAAATGGCTAATTATAAGCACAAGATAAACTATAGGATAATAAAAGACCGGACCCACGTTGTTCTGCCACATGTATTCCTTGTACGGTACTTCAGACCAACAATTTTCATGTACCTTTAGTAAATGCCATCATGTTTGAAAATTTTTGCTATGGCGATGTTTCAATAACACTTATAAATTGGTCCCTTGAAGTATTTCAACATCTACACCACCAGCTGGGTCCAACTGTGACTCAAAACCATACTCGGTACCTCTACAATACCTCACAAAAATTTTATAGCAATCAGTCCAGCCTTGTAGGAGTTCAGTAACTAATACAGGTATGCTATGTTTTTATATATTAATATATTTTACCTCGTCAATTTTCTCCTGGACCGCCGGGTCGTTGTCAGGAGCTGGTGCCGTCTCCGCTCCTTGTGGTTTCAACACCTGGGCCGCTGCTTCTGTAACATCAATATAATGCGGGTTATTATCAAGTGATATTACTATATCATAGCCTCACAATATGACTTTGTGTTGTAGATGCCAAGGACAACACACATCATCATTCAAACTTCCACATTAATATCAGTACCCAAAAACATTCTTAAGCAAATCCAGAGGATCCCAATCTTTTTCTTCCCATATAAAGTCAAGGGTACAAACAATTAATTGTGTCAGGGTAACAATCACATATTGTCCGTCTTTACTTCAGGAATACCTAATGGAATAAATAATGTGTAATATAACTTGGCTCACTGAATACATACCGGCCATTTTTGAAAATGTCTGTGCTATTTGTTCTTGTGATATTTGTTCTTCTGTGAAAAAAAAACAAATAATTTAGTAATAGCCTGCCCTTTTAACTTTCAAGTCAAAACAACATAGATAAGAGAGTGAAATAGTTTGTCTAGTTTTTATTTCTAACCTGGTACACCACTAAAGCTTCCTAGTATAGCGGCCATGTTGCTCTCAAACTGTGCGGCGGCTTCCTTGATGAATTCCTCACTCCACATGTTCTGAGGAACTTCCTCCGAGCCTTCCGGCTTCTCTGAGGGCTTTTTTGTCATGTCTTGGAGAGCACCTGGCAAGGACATAAAACCATGATCAATTCTAAGTCTTCCCAGTGGTTTAAGGACTAAAAGTGCAAAGGTATACTTAAAATAGCTGGTTACCGGTAAAGTTTGGTTGTAATTAAGACATTGTTTTTGAAATAAAATGTTGCTTAAGTAACTGGTGCTAATAAATTATTCTAACAAAACATTATTATTCAACATTATAATTATCCGAAAAATATAATATTATAATATTACTTTTTTTCAACAAAAATGCAAAAGTATTTTTAATTTATAAATCGAATAGGTTAAACTTTTCTTACTTTTAATTATAGTAATATTTTTCAATTGGCTATTTTCTATAATTTTATTAGTCTACTGGAAAGCTAATTCTTTTTTAATGTACAAAGTTCAAATGATAAACTGCTAATGATTCAATTAATTATAGTAGGTATTTAGAAGTTAATCTGACACTTTCTGCAAATTATAAATATATAAATATATACTTCATAAAGTTATTACAAAAGTCAGACTAATTAAAATATCATAAAAGAGAAATAAAAAAATATTTGGGTAGATTCCACTTCCTGAATTTTAAATCAATTATTTTTATAATCTACGTGTTACGCAATAATAACCTATAACATTATTTACCATCCTAGATAAACAGGATGCATGGTTTCATTTTAAATTGTTTTACTGAAACAATTTGCGAAGGTTAGAGCACTAAAGGATTGTGTAATACGTAGGTTAAAAATAATGTCTAAGAAAATATTTTAAAGTACGAACTGTCCAGTAAATCATCCAGCTCAGGATCGGCGTCATTTTTAGTTATTTCCTTGTTATCGGACATATTAAAATTGGATTTAAATTTAATATTTAGTTAAAAAATAATTTGCAATGAAATCACAAGACTAAATTGTGTAAAAATTTGATTGTCACTGAAGACACTGACAATGACAACTATTACTAATGACAAGATAATGTCTTCACATGACACTAATGATAAGCGTGACCATAGACTAAAATAGACGAAAAGTGTTACCAGATTAACCGAGTTGTTGGATGTATTTACGTATAGGTAATTTACATTGTCCGAGTGATATGCATAGCCGTCACAGTTTGCTGTCAGCGGCGATTTACAGGATTTCTATGTTACCATGCATGCTTGTAAAAGAGCATGCTCATTATTTATGCTGGAAATAAGTTAATTGAAGGATAAAGTTACTTCGATGTTCCGTGGGACTTTCTTTTCTTGTATTTATTAAAGGGTAATAAAATACATAAATTATAAAATGAAAATGACCTTTATTCTTATAATTATATTCTCTTTTCATTAAAACTGCTTACAATTACTACCTAGTTTATTCTACGCTTATTAACAAAAAATCTAGATACATAGTAGATAGGTATTAAATCTAAGCATCGTTAAACTACCTTCTTCTCATCATGGTAAGTACTTCAAATAACTATGTGTCATTTACAGTTGAGTTAAGCACGTAACACTCAACGATTGTTATTATATTTGGCATTTTAGTGGGTACTCAAAGTTATTGAATGGGTAATTTACAACTCAATTAAGTACCTGTTTTCAAACAGGTGGGTTTTTAAAGCATTGCATTTTTCATAACAGATACCTATACTTAATACTTACTAAATATTAGACATAAAACAACGTAATTTTCGATACTTTTGTTACATATTTTTTATTCATGTTATACATAAGTACTAAATACAGTTGATAGGGTTAAATTGATTATTATGAGTGGTAACATTTATTTTCTTTATCAAGACTAGATAGAAGCAAAAATAATTATCAACTTCTCACTATCAGTAAACGAATATACAACACTTATAATATTATGTATCAATTTTAATATTTTTGTCTTTTTTATGACAAGAAAATATTATCATTAAGTATGGTTGAATTTATTATAATATCGAAATTAAAGAAGCAATTCAAAATACATTGATAAAAATAATTAGTATTTTTATATAGTGAAGTACGTATGTGATTTTTATCATTATATACCTACTAAATATTTACTGAGACTAGATGTAATTTATATTAGTTTACATTTTAATTTTATTAGAAGCCTCCTTTAGCTAAAATTATATACATACTTCTTAGTTTTAAAGCAAAAAATGTCAATATTTCTGAAATTTCACATCTTTTATATAAATTAAGTCGGTCGTCTATTTTAGCTATAGTGGTATTAAATTATGTGAGTTATATAATAATTTATACATTGTCTTTCGTCATAAAAATCCACGAAAAGTATTTTTTATCTTATTCAAATACATTATGTATTTAAACTTACAATTCATGTGAAGTTAATATTGACGAGTTATTAACTAACAGTACGGTATCATCTACACCGGTGAGGTTAAAGGTAGGTTCAGGTTATATTCAGTTAGTTCTACCGTAGGCGGCCTGCTAGAAATCTGAAGACATAGTATCCTGTGGCTGCCTGAAATAATCTGTGCACCCAGTATAACCTGTGGATAGAATAATTAAATTTTAATTTTGATGACACTTTTTTCATTTTTGCAACTAACAAACTGATTTCAGAAAATGAATACGATAAAGCAACGTCTCAATCAGGTTTACTGCCGAAAATACCTAGAGAATTTTTTCCGTACTTGATTTGAAATGGAGGGCAGTTATACAATAACACTTTAGGCTTAAAAAAATCTCAAGTTCGCCGTAAACGATGCAACTTGTAATGACATACATGTCTTTACTTAAATTATTTCTTACATACGATTTGTTAACCCCTTACGTGGGTTGGCCAATACTTACTTTTTTAGCTTATTCCTTGCTTGTGGCAGTGACTCAACGTTATCTTTGAGTATGAACCGTCGTATTCCGAGCATGTACGCCCCGATGTAGGCGTCCCAGTTGAAGTGTTGCGGCCAGTGCGGGAACACGCTGTAGTCCGTGGCGGCGGCGGCGGCGGCGTGCAGTGACGTCAGCTCCGAGATGCCGAACTGCCACTCGTGGTTGGCGAAGTACTCGCCGGTCGCCGCCGCCATTTTGAAACGACGCGCCAGTTTCATCATTCTGAAAAAAAAAATAAAAATTATTGTCTATGGAACATAATAAGAAGGTCGTGATTTACTTCGAGGCTTAAATTGTAATAATAAAGTTTGGTTATAGGGTTAAAATTAATAAGTAACTATGAGTAACGTAAAAAAACACAAGCTGCAAAATTTTTGTTGGGGTTGCCATAATAAAAAAATATGTATGGCCTATAATCCTATATCGCTCTCACAAAGGAGAGGAATGCAAAGACCAAGCACCAATCTGTTAAACTGTTTAGCCTATATTTAACCAATTATTAGGCTATTATAAACTTAATTGAACTTACATAGCTTTCCTCCCCTGCGCTCGCAGCAACAGGTCATAGAGGAAGGCGGGCAAGAAGTGGCAAGAGATCTCCCAAAACGTGTTCATAAACCTTGACTCCGTGAACGAGAAGTTTGGATACCACATCACGTATCTGTAGAAAAAAAAAATAGAACAGTAGCGACATCTAGTTAAGTTGCTTTAGAAATTTAAAAATGGACCACTAATGAGAAGGGGTCTCTGCTCTTAACTTAGGACGCCTATCAGTACGAATTGGTGGAGGACTTAGTAGCCAACCTATGTGTCTGAAGTTTTTATGCCAAGCTGTCGTAAGGCCTCCGACATGGCTTAACGTATGTTATCTGGTAAAAAAACCTGGGCCGACACCTTACAGCGCTCTTAGAAGTCTTCGATGTACCACTCTCGACCTGAGGCCACATTTGGTGACTCTAGTGACCATTGGTATAACGCCATAAGGTGCATACATACTTGGTGGGGTTCTCCCGGGCCCACTTGATGCAGAGCTTAGTGAACTGGCCCCACTGCAGCGGGTTGATGGACCCTGACGTCACGTTGTAGACAGGACATCTGCCCGGCCTGGAAATAAACATTTAGAGTAAGTTTAGCCTATAGGTAGTCCTGTAACTAGGCCTGTCCCAACGGTGATCAACTACGTGTCGCCTACCGATGTTTAAGGAAGGGGAAGGGGGGAGAGTTTATGCGTGTAGGTTGGGAAAATAGGAAAAGGGAAAATTTTATAGCTGGGTTAGCTAATAAATTGCGTGTTTAAAGAGTTTTTGGTGGTTACCAAAATTTTATAAATGACTAGAGTGTACTTATTCGTAACGTAACGAAACATACGTATACCTTTAAGGTAAGTACGCAGCTCTAGGGGGAGGGGAAACTAGTCTCCCATACCCTCCTTTGGCAACACACCTATGGTCACAGCCCCATTCTAGGTCGCTATAGTAGAGCCATTATAAACGTGCAGACTACGTCATCAATCATTTTATCATATCTCTCGTTCACACCTATAGGTATATCGGAACTCTCACTCCCACATTTCAGCGAGAGTTCCGATATACCTATAAGTGTGAACAAGAGATAATAATATGATTAAATGACTGATGACGTAGTCTGCACGTTTGTAATGGCCCAGCTATAGTCTCTACTACCCCGATCAATTACGTCCCACCCCATGACAGAGTTCCAGATGCACTCACTGTTTGCAGCCTTGTCTCCAGGCGGCCAGGATGCAGCAGTTGACGACCATGTCGACGGGCACCAGGTCCACCACGTACCGCTCGCGGCAGTAGCCCGACCGGTACGTGCCTCGGGAGATTTCCATTATGATGCCTGAGGAATGTTTTGAGTGAAATTAGGTCACGTTTTAATCGGTCATAATCGTATACTACAGCCATAGAGCAATGTCGTATCGTATCGAGAGATTCTCGTATAATTTTAAGTAATCGGGATTGCAAATATGGCAACACTAATTGCGATGAAACGGTTTCGTTCGTAATTTTACGGAAGCGACGCTACAGCGGGCCACTTGTAAAGCAAAAATGGCACAATATTCTACTAAGATCCAATTCACGCTCAATTGAAGCATTTTGTAAATTAGGCAACTATAATTATGTATACAGATATGAACTCAGACAGATTTCAGACAAGTATAAACCATTGTCGAAGTAAATGAAATTGGACTAGTGAGTAATAAATAATAACATGTAATAATAACCCGTGACTCCGTAAACATTGTCTATCCATCCAGGATACGGTTCTTGAAACGCTGCTGTTACTGCAAAAAAAAGATTTTGAATAATAAAACTGCAAAAAAGTACAAAAATTATAATACAGATACTAGTAATATAATAATAGTATAATATAGATACGACTGTACTGTAGTATAACTATAATTGTAGTTTGACTTCCTGTAGCTATTAGCAAAACCCTAACGGCTATTTTTGCCACAATGTTTGCGAAATAAGGATACCTACTTTATTTGAATACTTTCTTATTCATATAAATGTGGTATGTAGAGTATTCTGAATCATAAACGAAAAAGGATAGTGTAGCTATTATTAGAATAGTTATATTGGTATGTTATAAGCTGACTATATCGCCAAGTCGTGAATTATAAAAAGTCGATACCAAAATTATTGTAGAGTAATATTTCTTTTTGTTTTACAGAATAATAATAGCGGCGAACGCAGCTGTGACCGGCTTCTTGTATGAAAGTTTAATTCCTATCGATTTTCCGATCAAAACGTAACATATGTCTGTTCACAGACTAATTACTGTTATCAAAGGTCTGCCGATGCCTGTCAGAAACACTTTCCCACGATGACGACAGCTCAAAATATTATTATTTCTTATTCAGTACCTACATAATTATGCATATAAAATAATAATAGAATAATTAAGTAACATAATCAGCTATCTATCAGTCAAAGTTTTGTCGGATAGGTTAAGCTGTTTCGGAAATTATCAGTAATAAACCAAAGGACAGAAATACAAAAAGTATGGACTGTCTTGTTGTTAATTGTAACAATGTACATAATGATTAGGAAGAAGGAACCCCAATATGGGAGTCCGAAATCTTCAAAAATTGCTTTAGGTACGTTATACACGAACACTCCCGAAGGTTCCAGATTCGATTACCTGTAGAGTGTTCCCTGTTACTTACCAATGGAAGGTCGTACGATGCAGACAGGCAGGTCGGTGTGACTATATACTATGGACTCCGCCAGAGCTTTGGTCAATGTGTAGGGGTTAGGATGCTCGCCCTGTGGACAGTATAGACTTTGATAGTACAGAACCTTAAAAAGACAGACAGACGGACTTTCTTGTGGTTAAGAAATAGATTTTCCATTTGAGTTTATATTCAATACTTATTACACCATCAAATAACAGTTCAACATTTCTACTACGAGTATACAAATAATATTAGGTATATGAACTCTTTCGAACTCTTCAGTTCAAGTGCAAGATTAAATGAAATACGTGTTGTGGTAGGTAATCTATGTATGTATTATACATGGAATATTATCTGCACTAAAACCAATGTTGTTTAATTCCAGAGGTACTAATAAAATACTAACTTTCCAGCTATTCATCCTTCGAGGTAAAATAATTATGTACTGGGTAAAAATAAACTTTGTAATTCTAAGGTCTTTTGTTTATTGTTCACCGGTCGTTGTAGGTATTTGTATTGTCTTTGGATTAGTTTGTCTACTGTTTGAAAATAATAAAACTTACTGTAAATACCTAGGTAATACGTTTTTGATCACTACCCTGCATGGTTATTATTGTGTGTTTTTTTTTGTAATTCTTAGCAATTATCATTTTCAATAAATGTAACGTTGAAGCTCTTACGATGATGATGATGGTCAAATTATTCCGTGAATTAAGTAATTTTTAATAATAATAATCATTAATTTTGAGAGACCCGCATTGTGTAAAGGTTACTGTACCGGTCCACCGTTTATGAGGTCAAGGATTCGATTCTCAGCATGGTAGAAATTTGAATGAGAAATTTAAATTTCTGTTCTCGGTCTGGGTGTTTGTGTGTTTCTGTGTTGTCCATGGCACCCACCACACAGGAAAACCAGGTTTGGGGCTATGAGTTACATTAAACACACCGTATTCTAGATTAGGGCTCGTCATAGAAGTTTTATCAATATGGCTGACCACGTCAGCTGTCAGTCACGTCAGTTAGGGAACTCCCATATAAACTTTTTGACTTTAAATTATAATAGGTAACTTGATTGAGTAGACTGAATACAATAAAATATTTTAATTTCAAATTCAAGTATTTCAACCATTGTTCTGTCCAATCAGCCGTACTGGCGTGATGATCTTTCAAACACACAGTCGAACAGAGCCCCGTAGAACTTTCAATGTTATTATATGTATAGGTAGATGTAGGTTATATTATGGTTGTGACCTGCAAGCTGTCAGAGAGGACCTCGACGGTGGCGGGCGGCAGCATCTTAGTGCAGCGCACGATGGTGTCCGGGTCGTAGGGCGGCGGGTACACGCGCTCCTCGATCACGCTGCGCGGCGCGTTGCTGTACGCCGTCGACACGTGAACCAGCGCCTGGAGGAACGGCAGGTACCAAGGGTTTTACCAGTTACCAGATTTTGTTATCTATTACCCTTAGACTAAAATATATATTAGACTCAAGAACAAAAAATTGAGTGTCGTTAGCACCTGTATTATATTTAAATGTCGTAACTTACGAGGTGAGTTTAAAAACATACGATACTAGGACATGCGCAAAGCAGCAAAATAATAAAAGTACCTACATTGTTTTTCACATACCTAAAATATTGAGTATTTATTAAAGTACAAATATGCCAGCCTTAGATATAAAAAATATGAATATTTACCCGGCAACGCCAGAAAGAATGTAATGGTTTTAAAACATGTGTATGTAACTAAGTACCTATAAGCATTTTTTTCACACAATATACAACTATCGACTTTACGAATACGTTTTTGTTCTGAACACTGAATCTATTATATTTTTTGGTCTGAGATTCATGTTCATTACGAAAGTGACATAGGCTGTAAGACAGACAAAGATTAGAGTACAACTAACCTTCAGCACCGGCATATCAGTAGCCAATTTCAGTAGCGTAGCGGTACCCTGGACATTGAGAGCGGTGGCGGCCTGCAGCGGCTCCGTGAAGCGCACCGTGGCCGCCGAGTGGAACAACGTCGTCACTTTACTGAGCAGCTCCCTCTGCTCCACGCTGACGCCGAGGTTGGGAGCCGACACGTCGC